>WHPX01000263.1:600000-750701 GCA_011057435.1 Actinia equina
GTGCAAACAATATAATCGTGAAACTTTAGCAATAATATTTAATAGCACAATTTCATACAAATTCCATTGTTTTCTATTGTTTAATTAGCACTATTTTGTACTATTTAGCGATTAGTGCTTCACGGATTAATTGTTTGCACTCTATTCCTTTTTTGTTCAGTTAATTAGCACCAACTGTCTTACTATTTTCACTATATCACTGACTGATGATATACACACTACTATTCTATACGATATCACTGACTCAGTGATGAAATACACACTACTGCAAAAGCCATAGTTTATAATATTACCCGATTCCATACCATATCACTGACTGACATACATACAACTGTCATAGTTTATAGTGCTACCATTCCATACCATATCACTGACCTGATGAAATACACACTATCATTCCATACCACACCATTTGATTTGGCTTTAACTGAAACATTTTCAACGTGGCTATTAAGATAGGTTCGTAATTTGAGTCTAATTTGGTTTGAAAGAGAGCGGACAGGTTTCAAAGTTATGACCTAGCTTTACCTGAGTAGCAAACGGCCCAGTTCCTAAATGGCGCTGGCCAAGGCTTTAAATGAACTGGAGCATTTACCAAAAAGCAAGAATAACATTCAAACATATAGATAGCTACTCGGTGAAGGCTATAGTTATTTAGGGTCAAAGCCGATTCGCTCTAATTAAAGATAGTGTACTTACTTAGAGCCTCAAAGAATGAGTAATCAACGTTAGTGGGAACGATTTTATGACCAACTTCTCCCGTTACATTCTATTTTCTTGTCGGTATTCTAATAGGCTTGACTTGAACATTAATAATTTATGTTCATGAAGGTTGAACTCGCCAATTTTAGGTCCAAATAACGTGCAGCTCTAAATAATAGTTTATTATTTTGGTAGGAGAGAATAAAAGAGGGCCCAATGCTAATCTGAGGTATACCGCAATTAATCTTACAATCGTTTAATTGATTATATTTGACATATGAAATACGTTTTCAATTTTACCGATAAGGCTTTACCAATCAATTTTGGCTTTTATAAATGCAGAGGAAATGAAAAACTAAAAATAACTAAAGTTATCACCGTAAAATACTTGCCCCAATTCGTTTCGAAGACCATTTTAATAGAGTGCTTTACTTTACTGTTTTGCTTTATTTTCCGGCCTCCACAGTCAGATATAAAAGTAAATTAAAGTATTTTTCTTGGGATTTCTCTATCATATGCATCATTTAGCGTACGTTCTGTGCGGTTTAAATTAACCACATTAAAGATTCATGCGCTCTAATTATTGTCACCAGCAAAGTTGATGTACAACAGAGTATAAACAGGTGTCGTTCAATGCTCTCATTATATAAACAGGTTTCCTATGAAAACAAATTTGCTCCCAGCGAGACTGTACAAATGCGAACGATAGTTTTGAATTGCAGCAAATTTTATCTAGCCTCCATATCAATGCGAGCTTTTTGTCGCCTCGTCAAACACCTTAAAGTGACTGGTAGAATGTTTTTGATTGTCGAGCCGTCAGGGGTGGCCCATAAGGGACATGGAGTGAGACAAGAGAATAATAATATTCTCTTGAGAGAGATCATCAATTAATAAATAATAAATGAACAATGTTCATGCTCTCTTGGGGACACACAGCAAGACAAACCGCGTGGATCCGCATACTACTTTGACAATGTGAAGGCGAAATTTATCGTCAATAAGAGGACAGACAAATAAAAAACTGATGTCTATTTGTTTTTACAATAACAAAAAAGATAAAACTTCTCATTTTAAGCGATCAAAACAAATAACGGAAAGAGCGCGCGCTCGTTGACGTCAGCTTTATCTTTCTGTCCTCTTATTGATGATAAAAAATATAGCCAATCAGCGCGCGACAAATTTGAAAATTATTTTAAAAAGAGATATTAATGTTAGGTGAGTCGCTGCACTTTATACGAGTTGCTGCAAACTGAATAAAAAAGGAGTTTATTGCTACAAGAATATGAGAACAGCAGATTGTTGATTGTGACCGAGTTATAGAGTAGCTTAGTTTGGTTCTTGAAAATTTCTCAACTACAGCGAATTCAAATCGGTTTAAATTAGGTATTTAATCTTTGTAGATAAAAGGGATTTTCCTCTGTTTAACAGACTTCAATTTGACATATTTGCAGTTCGTCGGCACCGTTGCGAATACGAACGACTATAGCAATCTCTTCGTGGCACTTATTTCCGAACTCTGCTTGGGTGCGGTTATTTTTTTGATTTTATTTTTTTGATTTTAGACAGATGACAAACAAGATGCAAACGATTAAAAGTTACAAAAAATGTGAATAAATAATAATAATAAATAAACCTCGCAATATCAACCTATCTTTTTAACTACAAATGCTATTTACATGGTATTGCGACTACTGCATGTCTACCCAATAGGGCCAGCATTTTCCATTTCCCTCAAACAATTGAGTACCGTACCAAAACCTCGTTATTACGGACTGCAGTCGACGTCACGAGAAGCCGGTTGCTTTTTCTTCGGGTTTTCAGTTTTTTCGCCAGCTAGATTGATGTATTCTTTGCCTGTCTAAGTGTGACTCCCCGCCTTTACTAAATAAAGTTGCAGGTGAAAATGTAATTAACAAGTCCTTTCGATCCTTAATCGTAAGAGTTTTATCGGCGTTAAACCTGTCTGCAAGAGAGAAAGGAAGAAAGAAAAGGAAAGGAAAAAAATAAAAATAAAAAAAGAACTAGGAAGAAAAAGAAAGAAAGAAAGAAAGAAAGAAAAGACAGCTTTGTAAGAAGGAATCCATAAGTGCCAGTCAGACTTCGATCCGTGAAAGCCAAGCACTCATTGTTGCTTCGAAAAGTCGAAGTTTAATTTCGATATGGATAGCTAAGCGCACAGTACATGACACTTGTATCCTCCTTACCCCTGTTTTTAGAGTACTTCCATAAGACGTTTCGGAAGTTTCATTAAGTTTAAGTAACGGTCCAACCAACACAACAAAGAAACAAACTTACCATGCTGCTATTTAACTTTATGAAATTTAATATCAATCAATTTTGCTTCGATTTTTATCCGTAAAAAGAACATCAGTTATGTTGTATTTTAACTTGGTTGGGTTTTTTGTCCATGCTTTTACATTTTTGACAAAAATATTCAGTAAAAATGAATACTGAAGTTTTTTTTAATGACAGTTGAGTTTCGATTAATTCATTAAGATCCTTGGGTTTTGGTTCAATAAACTCAAAATTGCCTTTCAGCTCTGACACAATGACAAGACACACGGAATAAGCTAAAACAAATCGGCCTTGGACATCGCCTCGAGTCAGATATTGGAAACTGAGACAAAATCTCTAATGATCTCATTTCGAAGGGCAGATTTTCCATGAAATACAAGGATCAACAGAACTTTTTTCCTGGCCAAGAGGGATTGACGGATATGAAGATTGATGAAGACTGTCTGTTAACTGAATAATGAAGATTAAGAGGAAATGTTTTTAAATAATGAGCAATAATGGCTAAAAGCGCCAATAACTAGACTTTCGTATAAGTTTTGATCCCAATTTTTGTTTTGGGTTCAATACCTTTCTTAAACAGTTAGAAACTGATGAAATATATGATAAAATGCCTGTTTGAAGCGGTATTGTTAATTGTACAAAGATCGAGGTTTTGTTGCATTTGTGTTAGAATGTTGCTTTTTCAGGCTTTTTATAGAAAATATATGGGAAATAAGCAAATGAAGGCCTAAACCTCATTTTCGAATAAAATGTTTGCTTTGGGTTAACACTTTGATTCCAGTTTTATCGGTCATCTCCACTTCCAAACAAGTTAAACTTTCTGAATAACAAGATTTTAGCCTTGTACAACAGCCTTTCTTCAAGAGAATATTTTTTGGGGCTCACTGCGTGAATACGAAAATAATTCTCTCTTTTTGTAAGCATGATTTCTCTACTAGCTTTGTCCGTTCTATCGGCCTAAAAGCAAGAGAAGTAGCTATTGAAAGAACTTGAAGATAGCCCTCCATTGAAGAAAGAGAGTAATCTAATTCGGCATTTCGAGACAAAAGTTCAATCATATTCCTTTATAGTTTTTAAATTTATAATAATAAATTTATAATTAAGAAGAAGAAGAAGGAAGAAGAAGAAGAAGAAGAAGAAGAAGAAGGAGAAGAAGAAGGAGAAGAAGAAGAAGAAGAAGAAGAAGAAGAAGAAGAAGAAGAAGAAGAAGAAGAAGAAGAAGAAGAAGAAGAAGAAGAAGAAGAAGAATGATGATGAAGATAGAATATTATAACAGAGCCGGAGATCTCAGTAGAGAGTTAGATCCCTTGATGCACGCGTGGAAAATGTTATTAGCTGCGCTCCTAATCCGAAAAATACTAAAATATATCTAATTTAATCTATAATCCTTGTATTGTTTTCAAGAGCCGTTGAAAATTACTTCAAAATGGAAACTACTTCTTAACATACCTTGCAAAAGGGGAAAGTATTGTATTCGTCCGTTTTAGTGCGCGCTATACTCTAGCTTCGAATTGACATTGATTTTCAGAATCAAAATCTGTTTAATTTTCTGACATAATTTTTATTTACGATCTTAAGCAAACAATCCGAATCTACATCATTTATGATTTTAATTTTTGCACAGTACGAGAATTGCCCCGGAGACACTGTTTTAAAGACCAAAACAACTTTCTTTCAGCTGACTATGCTTTCATACGAAACTTCAATTAATAACAAAATAGTGCTGCTTTGAAAATGAAAATTTCTATTCAAGATTTCCTTGTGAGATAATTTTTTAGAGTTTTAACATTTTAATTGCTTTTTTTAAAGTCGCGATTCGACGCGAGAAGGCCGGCTTTATAAACATCTCATTATTTGAGAACTAGCGAATAAAAACTATTAAAAATTTGATAAAAAAACGGTCAAAACATTGTTTTTATGAAGATTCCAATGTTCAAGGAGAGAAGCTGCTTTGCTGCTATTAGTATATGACCTTTTGTTCCAATGCAAGCTGATTGTTTTCTAAAACCAGATATTTTTTACGGGCTAAAGATTTTCGTACTAACTTTTGTAAGACATATCTTTATGTAGTTGTTTATTTTAGGTTAATTGTTTGTTTAGCAAGTTGATCGAATAGCTAAAATCTATTTTTAGAAACCTTGGCAAATTTGAAAATCCGAAACAGTTTCATTGGAAACCATTTGAGTAACTGTATTTGAACTCTTGGCTTTTTTATGATATCTTCAGCGATTTTCCAGTCTTAATTGGGGTGTTTTATTTGATACACATAAAATATAAATATATATTTAATATATATAAAAATATTATAATGAATACAATATGAGATATAATATAATATCTATAATATCTATATATATATATGGCCTAACATTGTTTCCATCTGGGAAACGAATGTAACGCTTATTCAAATATTATAAACTTTTGATAATTCTCTGGTAATTTATATAACCTTACCTTTTTGTGTCAGACTAAAAGTTTCATTCTTGTGGTGTCTTTCCTGACTGACTTGATGTACTTGTGGTGTCGGTCTAACTAGCTTGACTAACTTGTGCAGTCTGTTGGTGTATATAGCTGTCTGTCGACGTATCTGGGGGGATATAAATATATACTCAAATAGCCATAATACTTTAAGCGACAGGGATGGTCAACTAACGCTAAATGATTCCGATATTCGTAAGCAGGGCTGAATATATTCATGAATACAGCCTTGGGTGTTCACGTGATCGAAAATGATATTTTCGCAGCCAACGCATGATGACTATTAAAGGTGATTATTAATTAAGCTCCTGTTTCTAACCGACGCGTCGTAAATAACAAAAAAATCTCAGCCAGATTAAAAATACTTCGAGAGAAACGAAAAATATACTCGTAGAAAGTGGCGAACGAGGGCAACAGCATTGGAGGCCAAGCACACGAGTTTTTGCGCGAAAATGTCCTTTTGAATCACAGATAGCCCCGGGATTGTAAAATTTACGATTTTCAGCCAAACTTTGGGGAGGGGATTTGGGAGGGGGGGTGTTGTATAGAAATCATGCTTAAATTCATAACTTCATAGAGTATAAGCTTTGAATATTTACAATTTGACTCTTTTTAAGCCGCTTAGCTCAGAAAAAAAATGGTATTATGATTTTCCGGCTTTTCACGAATAAGTCCTACTTTTGGACTCATACCAATGCAGTAATACAACATGAGGTCAATAATCAAAATTAGTTAAGAATGAGAGGAAAGAAAGAGGCAATTATTGGGATTAAAATCCATTATACAACGCATAAAACCCTCAAAACACAAGCTATGGCTCCAACTAGCCCGGTGCTATAGTATAATCACGCGAAGCATTGATTTATCTGATATGTAAACTATCTGGATGAATTAATTCTCGTCAAGTTTGATGTCTCCATGCTGAAATATGGACAATGTAACATTTCTTCATTTGTCGATATGAACCAACCCTAAGCCAGTATTTGCGATTAAAGATATTGTTTTAACGTCTTAGGATAAGTTTGAGTGTTACATAGGATGTACTCAGGATGAACGAGAGGTTTAAAAGGATCGAGGTGTAAATAAAGATTGGACCCAGAAATAAATCACGTTATATCATGCTATACTGTGTGAACGCGAGTATTCTTAATTGATCTCAGTAAATAAATGGCTCGTGAATCAAACGAGGGAAATTTTGAGCCAGAGTTAGTAGTTACTGTGAACAAGATAAATGGAAGGAGAAGGAAGGACGAATAGACGTTGAAAATTTTAAACGAAAGAAAAAACTGGGAACTAAGATAACCGAACGAACACCGAATAGCGACCGATTGATGCCAAAGACACTGATACCGAATAAACCCTCTAAAGGACAACAAAGGTAGAATAGATATAAATATTGGGTAAAAATAAAAAAATTTAAACTAATCGTAAAAGATTACCTGCCGCTTAAGGGTGAATGAATAAAGAACGAATAAGATATTTTTTTAAAAGAAAGTAAAATTTATAATAAATTTTACAAGTACTCAAGTGAATAAATTTCGTAAGTGAAAACCAAGCAAGACTGAGGATTATCGATCCATCATTGATGTCAATCAAAATGATAAATGTCGGATATCCTTGATTGTTCTAAATCCCATTTATATATTTATTTATCTTACTTGAAACTCCATTTTTTCCGGTAATGCTTATTAATCACTACCTATTGAAAGCATTTTGTGGTCTAAAATCTTAAAATCGAAAATCAAAAAATGATTCGATTTTCATTGTATATATAGATTAGATTTTGACTTATAAGTTTTAAAGAATAACAGGCCAATATACTTCGAATAGAACTTGGGAAATGTTTTCTTCTTCTTTTCTTTTCGCTGACATGCCTCAGTACTCGACAATTCATGACAAAAAATCCATCCATCCATCCATTCACACATTATCCTATATATTGATGTATTCATTCGTTACAGCCTTTTTTAATGCTAATTTGCTTCTCTTCTCTCAGTCTCTTCTCTTCTTCAACCTTTTCTTGCTTTTCATCGTTCTCATCTTCCTTACATTCATTCAATTTAATTTATTTTCTTTACTCACTTTAATATTTCTTTTTATGTACTCTTACAAGGCCAAGAGAATTGATCTTTTATTCCTAAATGTTCATTTCCTGAAGCAAGATCGTGAATAGTAATAAGGATAATCTCACCAGGCGATGTAGGCACCCTAGTGTCTGGATAATGCCATCAAAATTCCTTTAAAACGACAAATAAGAATGATAGAATAAAAAAGTTCTATGCAATATAAATTAGTACCCACTTGCATGTTACCTTCTCCGGAAATGCTTAACAGATATTTGTCAGTGGGAATAGCATTTATCTCTAAGAAAGAAACTGAAAGCTTGGTTTCAAGGAAGAGCTTTTCCTCACATCATGTAAATTCTGAAAATTTGTTGTAAGGATTTTCAACCGTCCGCAAAATTTCCGAGCTGAGATTTTGCTGCTATTACTTGTCGAAGTTAATTATCATCGAAAGCTGCCCTATTTGGCTAGAAGATTGAATCATTGATTTTAGCGAACGAACTAACATTATAGAGTAGATATTTCCAGGTGTACTGCAGCAGCGCACAAGTCCTCCCGGATTTGTTCGCCCGTGTATGTTTTTATTCCCGCGCGAAATTTGAAAACCAGCCTATAAAAATGCAAGTCCTTTTATGACTGACGACCCCTAGCTCAAAGCTCCTCAAATATATCAAAATCCTTGGTGTAATTGAATAAAACATTTTGTATACATCAATCAAAATTTATCTTAAAATGTGCGTGTTTTTTTTTATTTTTTATTTTAATCCGGTACGGCTCAGCTCAAGCAGGAATGGCGGACACGGATTCAAAACGGCTTCCTAAACAAACAAAAAAGGGCATTTAATTAGATATTTTACTGAAAAGTCGAACTGATACCAAGCAGACAATTAAGCATACAATTCAGTCGCGGCGAAATAAGTCAAAACTCAGACTTTTCCGGAGGTCTGTCGTTTCAGTATAAGAAAGCAAAATGCTGATCGAAAAATAAATGGCATGTCCTATCAAGCTACACTTTATACTCTTTTCAGTTTTAAATAATATGCCTATGTATTTTTTGGCGATGTAATAACTTAAATTTCAAAACTGAGGAATACTTCCATCGACAAGTCCTAGAAAATATCCGATTTTATTTCCGTATTGCAGAAGCAATATTAATCGCTATTTCCAATTTTTTTCCCTTTAAAATTCCCGTGATGTTAAAACCTGTTGGAAGATTGAAAAGGTATATTGATTTATAAAGAAAACTAATCTGAGTTCTAAGCCTTCCAATTAAACTCGCTCATAATCTTAGCTATGTCTTTTTTTCGAGGTTTGCAAACAGATTTTAGGCTTTTAGCTTTCCCTCAAAGTCTTTTTGAACTCATTTTAAAAATTCCCTTGAGTGTTTATTCGAGTTTTTATTTTCTTTTTTAACGAATAGCTTCCGAATCAAACACATCGAGCTAGGATATTGCTTAAGTTTTATGGTCACGAGTTTTAAACACCTTACTTACCCTTCTGTATCTTCTTGTAGTTTGTACCTATCCTTCGCTTTCGCTATTGATTAAGGAATCTCAGCCGGCCTTCAGTGTTTTTCTTTTCCTTTTTTTCCTTTTATATATTAATTATCTAAAAGAAAGATCTTTTCCCCCGACATGTACCGATGCTTTAAAAGAAAAGTAATTCGTTTTAGTGGGAAATAAAAGGTCAAATTCGCCGGCCCCACTGGTTTATCATTCGCATGCAGAGAAACGACACGACTTTCCTCAAAGGAAGTACTATGGGCGCAGCGCTCTTCTAGACATTTGACGGCTTTTATATGATTACGTTTAGTAAGATATGCTATCGATAGAAGCATAATTCGAATTAACTTAGCTGTTTTTTTGAGTTTAAATTTAATCAGATAAAGAGCGGACACAATAATGATGAGATTGAAAAGAGCCATGTCCAAAAGCTATTCTTGTCGATATTTCATTCAAAATACCTACCTAAAACTATTTTAAAAAGACCAACTCATTGTAGCATTTTGAAAGGAATTTTGAATAACGCCCATTCATCGCTCTCTCTTGAATTTTCCTAACAAATTCGAAAGCTGATTTGGTCTAATTTTTTTAATTTGCAGCTTAAACTATCTGTCAATTAAAACATTGACTTGCTATACAAATAGTTAAATTTTGTTCAGTACCATTAAGTCTTTTTACATCACAGTTCTCGGGCTAGCTAATGATTTTTAAGTGAGGATTTCCACAACACCTATTTTAAAACCTAATTAAAGATGGTAATCTCTTAATGAGCAGTTTTTGGAATTATTGCACAAGACGATAGGTGGTAGTTCTTGATAGTCTCAATCTTATTTCAGACAGAACAGGAAAGATATCAACAATGAAAAAATCCTCGCAGCGTACAATCATCACTGAAGAAAAATGGGTCAATTATTACAAGTCTACATTAACCTACTTCGGACTGGTTATCTACGAGTTACTGTTATCGAAAAGATTATGTTAAAAACGACCTGGAATGGGGCTAAAGTCTACTGAGTACTAGTTCAAATTAAAATGGACAGTAACCTGCCATCAAATGTAAAATCTCTGAGAAAACATGATGTGTTGTCACACCGAAGATGTTTAACAGTAACCCCCCCCCTCCCCCCCCCGAAAAACTGAAAAACCTACATAACATTCT
The DNA here is from genome assembly GCA_011057435.1 of Actinia equina. Taxonomy (NCBI): domain Eukaryota; kingdom Metazoa; phylum Cnidaria; class Anthozoa; order Actiniaria; family Actiniidae; genus Actinia; species Actinia equina. Next base: position 610,200 of record WHPX01000263.1, read on the forward strand.
AACCTCTCCCCAAAATCGATGTTGAGGTGTGGCTGTGTTGTCTTGCCCACTGACACTCAAACAAATTTCAAGAGAAAATTCTTTATCACCCAAAATTATACAGTAAGGTTGGGAAGGTGCTGCATCTTCGTATATGAAGAAAGTCTTATGATGCCAAGAAGACCGTTTTGACAACGATTTTAGTTTGCTGTCATCATAGGCGTAGGTATCTCGAACATTCCGCGGTGTTGTTTGCCCATACAGTAGTACCCAAAGCTGTTTAATTGAGCTTTTGCCTTTAAACGGCATTGCTTTGAAATTTTTCAATAACAATTAAACCAAACATATTTGAATAGGATATGGGTATGGTCGTATGATAAGTGCCGGGGAATGCCGAAAAACTATTTGACAATCGCGCCGCGCACATTAAATTACAGCTTTCCTCTCTCCAACTACCGACAAATCTCGATCGAGCTAGGCGCTTTTCAAAATTGTTTTTCTTTTTTTATTTTAATCTTTATCCTGTATATATCTTAATTTTTCTGAAGAAGGCCGAATTGCCTTAACGTTGAATATAATTTTTTTGGAGCAGTTAGATGTTGCCTGCTTTTTCTTTTTACTTTTATATACTAGAATATCTAGTAGAACTATATATGTACAAACAATTGCCCTATTCTAATATGTCGATGCGTCACAGCTTATATTATTTACAGAGCTGGTGGTGACGAAGAATAAGAATTTAAGACTGTTTATCAGTAACTCGAGTTAAGTTACTTGTTAAAAAAATGATAAATAAATAAAGACGCTATAATAGTTTGGTAAGTCCATTGTTTTCGCATGTATAAATTTGGGGATGGGGCGAATGCTAAACGCAATTTTGTTCCACCAACAGCTTCTCATGTCTATAGGTTGAAGAGTTTCTCTGAATCTTATTCAAATTGAAATGAAATAAGATTATGAAATGACATTTGATTTAATATGGAATTCAATAAAATGTAATGAAATTCGAAACTCTTGAACCTGAATAAGAAATTTCCACAGAAAACTGACAGAGGCTAAAGTGGTTCGTGTCAGTCCTCGTAAACTATAAAATGTGCAGGTATTTGATTTAATTCAGTACTTGGAACTAAATCAGCCTGTTCTAAATATACGAAACTTGATACACTCAAAATACAGAATACTCTTCTTATACAGTTTCAGTTACGAACGAGACCGAGTTATTTCAGTTCCTGGCCTTTGCCCGTGAAAGCTGAATAGCCGACATAATACAGTGGTAGTTTATCCGCCAAATTCCATTTATTTTTCTTTTGTTTTATTTTGACTGCATGCCATACTAATCAAAAAGCTCCTATTCTGATATCGTGGCCAGTCATGTTCTTTAAATTTGGATGCGCACGCAACCTTGAGAGAAAGCGGTTGTATGCAATGCTGCGGGCAAAAGACTTAAAAATAAGCGCCGCGCTTTCAATTATCAGAAATAGAAGAAGCAACGAACCTTTTATATAGTCAGTGTAGAAAGTATACTACAGAGTGAGAGAAAATAAAGACTGCTATAACTGGTGTTCACTTCCTCCCATGATATAGTCTTGACTAACTCCAAGTCATTATCAGAAACGCACCAATTAGAATAGCTCTTCTTTTGATGGCAGTTTAAAGACGGCCGGCCTTTCTGAAATCAGGAAACGTGTTGACAATGATATGAGTTTGAACACTGAGTCGCCTGCTTTGCTCAAAACGTAAATTAAAGTAAACAAGAAAAACAACTCTTGTTTAAAACATTTCTATACAGAGATCAGAATAAATCATTTTTTAAATGTTAAACCATTTTAAAATTCATGATGGAGAATATTGAATATTTTAGAGACGATAAGTGTGAGTGGGGTTTTAATAAATTATGCAAAAACTGTGTTTTCTTCGGCCGGATAAAGAACTAGTTAGATCTTTTCTCGGCTAGCAGAGTTGATTTTCCTTTGGCTTTAGCGGGCTTGACCGCAAAAGGAGGGAGAGAAAAAAAGACTGCTCGAAGAGAAAGTATAACTAAATCTAATGAGCCGTTTGTTCTTCGTCGCGATTCGAGGAATCAATCGATTAGTACGTCAAATTTCAAGCTTCTCTCAAAGCTGCGAAGTGCTTAGCTTCAATCAGGTCGACAGTAAGCACTCATAGGACCGATCTGCACTTGGGCATAATTTATTGATACATGCACTTGAGATGAGTGCTTCTTAATTAGTTTGAAAGTTCTTAGTCGACTTAATGGACTTATCTTGTTAATAATTCATTTTAACCTAACTGGGAAACAGATTTATCAGTAAAAAATAGACTGTCTGTCATAGTGAAATAGGCGGCTTGAGAAACCTGAATAAGAAATATAACAAAAAAAAGCATTGCAGTAGGCAGGCGTTCCAGTTATACGAAGAGTGGATAGCTCTATCAGACGGTCGATACATATTATCCAGTCCTATTGGATAACAGCATGCATCGACTTATTTACTGGATAAGGATGTATCCGGTGCATAGCGCTATCCAACCTGTCTCCAGGGACAGCCGGGTCCAGCAACTTAATATGCGCAATAGCGAGCACTCGAATAAGCACCTTAGAGACTTTATACAAGATCCCTTGGCTCTTGAGAATAGACATTTTTCAATAACTTACACATTTCTCGCGCGCTGATTGGTCATTTTTTATAATCAATAAGAGGACAGATAAAGCTGACGTCTATTTGTTAAGCTCCGAAGATACGGCAACCACTCTTCGCGTTATGGATGGTAAAAAAGAAATCTATTATTTTCGCCGCCAAAACAGCCATTCACCTCTTAAGCGCGGTTAAGTTTTGCGAACACAATTTTAAAGCTGATGTTGCCGAAGAGAAGGTGGATGGGGGTAAAAAAGTCCAATTAGCGCTGACTCAGTACGGCGTAACTTAGCAAATGACGCCGAAAGATTTTCTCGCTTAAGTAGACAACAATCGGGCGGATGGTATGCTTCTCATCTTGCGAAATATATATTGACCTTGGGCTTCCTGTGCCTTTGATAGAGGTCAGTGTCACGTGAGATAACAAGATGGCGGAGAACAAACCTTCACTTTTAGTTGCAGTCAAAAAGTTAAGACACAATTTCGACATAAATCATGCTAAAACTGCAAAAATATCACGAGGGTTTCGTACTTTAGGTGTTCTAGACTCTAATGATTGTTTGACGATATGTGACGTGTTAAAACGAGGCGGGAAAACGCTTGACAATGTTCAGAGGTAAAAACATTTCTTGACAAAAAATATATCTTATTTTTTTAGGTTTAAAACTTTTTGAGAAGTTTGGTGTTGTTCAAAAGAAGTGAAAATGGTGCAGTTTGTATTATTTACATTTATATTTGTGTATTTGAAAATATTCTTTTAGTTTTGAATGGGGATCGCAGACTAATACAACACATGATCATGAATATCCAGAGAGCACAGCAGATGATTGTCTTGTGGTTATCAAAGATGATCATTGCGTACAATTATACCACGTTCAACAACGAGCTACAAGTGATGATGATGATAGCTGTTTGGTTGTAAATTGTGATGTTGTTGTAAAAGCAGACTTGTTGAAAAGCCTCCTCAGAGACAGAGGAAAAGGTATGATGCAAATACAAACACATGTAAAGTAATAAAGATTTCGTCAGAACAAAATTCGACTTTTTTATGCCATGGTCAATGCTAATAAGTCGTGCATATATCCAATTTTGAATGCACTTGGGATGTTGCTTAAGCACTCAAGAAACTAGAGTTGCACTTGGCTACACCTTGTGCAGCTCTTACACTTCTTTCATGCCTTGCAACCTCTTGCATGCATCCAGAACTAGAGCTACGCATGCTACACTGTAAGCATTGGCCATTTCTTACCATGCAACACCATTTTGTCTCCTGAGTAAACTGGAACAAGAAAAACAAACTTGTATTTATTTCACTCAATGAAAGTAGTGTACGTTGTTCCTGAAAGTTCTAACAGACTTTATTTCTTGCGTCAGACTCTGCAGTCCAAGAAGTATCCATCATTGCCATGGAAACAGAGCAAGATCCTCACACCCATAATGCAACACTCCTCATTAATGACAAGTACATAGTTGTGATAACATTAAATGAAACCGAGGAACCTAACATGGTTTCATGCTTTGCTTTGAACAATTCAATGCCAACTCTACCTATTGTCATTCCTGTTTTATCACTGGTTCAAGTAAAAAGATGTCATTCACTTATCTTCTGTTTGTTTTCTTCTGGAACTGCAAGTATCCTTTGCACATTTGCATACAGGCTGTACTTCAATTAATTTATCATACAAAATTGGCCAACCAACACCAGGTTGGTTTAGTTGGTTGAGCATCACTCATCACTCAGACTAAATGATAATAATATTTGCAGTTATTATGAAAGTATGCATGCTCTTGCTTTCCAGCATATTTGTTATTTTATTTTTCATTTATATTGATTGCCTGGGTGGTGTAATATAGCACTTATATTACATGTATATAAAAAAGGTCATTTTAAAATAGCATGTTCTCACTGGTATCATTATAAAATATTAATACAGTAGTAATAATCATTATATTCCCTTAACTACAAATTACTACAGTGATTCATCATATTAGTGGTGATTTTATTGCATGTGTAGACATACAGTCATATCACTATAGCAAGCAAGGTAAGCTGTCTTGATAATCTGATTGGCTAATGCCCTTATCAGTTCAATCTCTGTCCAGTATACTGTTCTCTTATTGGTCAAATTTATTCAAGTGGTCCCAGTTAGTGTGACGCTGTACAGTAAGCAGTTGAAATCGTCTGAGTTTGCAGAAATATCGAAAATCTCAGTAATGACTTTTTTCAGAGTTTTGAAGTTGGGCGTAAAAGGACATTGAATAAGTTGTATCAGCTTAATTTTTTATTTTAATTTTTATATTTATTTATATCTTATTTTTATAAATTTTAAAAGTTTAATAAATAAATTAAATTATTTTTTTAATATGAACTTAAAGGCACGATTACACTGAATGTTCAATTTTCTGTGTGACTTGTGTTCAACACAAGTTGCATGGAACATTGCAGCATGTAACCTACAGCAATTTGAAAAATGTTGTGAGAGGAGTTGCAGCAATCATTGCGAAAAGTAGAAACCATTTCTACTGTACTTTTGGCAACAATTGTGTTGCAATCTCTGTTGCACTGTGTGACACTCTTCCAACTTGTGTTGCAACGCTGTTGCAATAAAAATTGCTCCGTGCAATCGCAATTTAAAAGTGGCAATTGTTTTTCAGATCCAGATCTAGAAGATGCCAGTAGTGATGATGCCAGTATTGATGTTCAACAGTTCCAAAGGAAATTTGTCCAACTAGAAGTGACTGAAGACCTCTCACTTGTTGTGTCCTCTGATGACTCAAACAACATATACACTGTGAACTTGGACGAGTACTTCAGGGATAATCCAGATCATTTGAATGTGAAGGATAAGGCAACTAGAACTAAGACTGTTAGTAGTGGAATGCAGTTCTTAGTGGAGGATGAAGACCAACTTGTAAGGAATACTAGAATGGCAGATATTGCATGTGGAGACAGGTTTTGGAAGAATGAGCTTTTGGAAATGAGAATGGAGGCTGCAAAGGAGACTAGTGTTACTAATGGTAAGACAATACATTGATCCATCATTCATTGATCCATTGATTCACTAATCCACTGATCCAGTGATTCAGTGATCCATAGATGGACACCAATCCACATATCAACTGATCCCCTTATCCACAGATGAAAAGATCCAACAATCCATCAATCCATCAATTTATCCCATACAATCCAATCCAACTCATCCCATCTCTTCCCATCCTCTCCCATCCTCTCCCATCCTCTCCCATCTAATCCCATCCCATCCCTTCCAATCCTCTCCCATCCCATCCCTTCCAATCCTCTCCCGTCCCATCCAATCTCATCCCATCCCATCCCATCCCATCCCATCCCATCCCATCCCATCCCATCCCATCCCATCCCATCCTCACCCATCCCATCCAATCCAATCCAATCCAATCCAATCCCATCCCATCATCTCCCATTCCATCCCATCCCATCCTCACCCATCCTATCCCATCCCATTCTCTCCCATCCCATCCCATCCCTTCATCCTTTCATTCCTTTCATTATTTGTTCATCCCTTCATTTTTTGAATAATCAGTTTCTTTGTTGGTGAGCTTTTTTGACTCTTTTACATGTCTCTTTGAAACATGTATAAAGAGATTACAACCCAAAAAAATGATGGTTCCTTATTTGGTTCAATTCCACCAGGTATTGGTTCTTACTTCAATAGTGACAACTGTCAATCTAATGGAAGATGGTTTAGTAATATCAAAGACCTCAAACTCCTTGATTATTCTATCAAAAATAAGACCAAATGCACCATGACTAAGCCACCAAAAACTCTCCAGCGGACAGGGTTCCTTCTTAAGAGAAAGAAATCTGAATCAAGGAGCATAACTCCAAGCTCTGAAAACTCCTACAACATGAACAAGGAACCAGCATTGCGGAAATTCTCCTGGACTGAAGCAAAATCGTTGTTTTACCAATCTGACAAATGGATTGAAGAGCACCAAATCGTTAAGCTTTTTGCTGCCTCAGATTCATTGATAGTCTGGTTTAGGCCTGCCAATAAAGGACAACAGGTGCTAGGGAGTGATTGTCCATTTGGGTTGGTTTGCTTGTTTGGGTATGGAATTGAAGAGGCTTTGTATAGACACCTGTGAGTATTATTTGAGTATTATTTTGCTATGCTTCTTCTAACACTTCTCTTTGTGTTCTGACAATTGATCCCCACATGCTTCATAACTGCACACACAAAGTACAAACGTTTTCTTTCACTTCCTTAATGCTCCATTTGTTCTCAACAGATCTTTTTTAAACCAGTATTCAGTGGCATGTAGTTAAGTGTACTGTAGTTGCTAAATGAGGACATTGTGTATACTCTGCTGTACTTTTATTATATTCCTACATGTAAATATGAATACCAAAACCAAAAACGTATATTTTACGACCGACACTCCCCATACAGGGCTCTTCCTTGAGTCTTGCTCCACACACAGTACCGCTACATTCTGTATTACAACATACAACAATCTTGAAACTCAATTGTCATTTTTTATGGAGGGAGGAAACCGGAGAACCCAGAAAATAATCCTCCTGGCAAGGGAAAGAACTACACATCAAACAAACTCAACTCACATACAGTACATGTATGAACCAGCCTGAGCGGGGGCTCGAACACGGACCACAGCGGTGAGAGGCGAGCAGTAAACCACTACGACACCCATACCATCCAAAATTCAAATACAAAAGCCTTGCGAGAGAGATTGAGAGGATATTTTCTATGCTTTTAAGTATGATCACCCTATCTTTCTCTGTTCCCACACACTATGTTATTTTTTTAGTGATTACCAAATGACTTTTGGAAAGACAGCACTGATGTTTCTGTCTATTGTGTTCTTTACAGGTTTTCAGAACCCATTTTGATGGTCGACAGCAGCGATTCCTTTCAACCTGCTTGCCTTTTAACCAAGAATCAGCTGTGTATTCCTTCGTTTGGTGTCGATCAAAATCAGCTTGTGCATAAAGTATGTGCCATCATCATTATCACTATGAACTCCAACACCAGGATTATGACCACAATTCACCATTTTCCATACATCGGTTCACTGGTCAAACACAAAGCGCTCAAGCGAGGCGCCAAGGCACTATCAGAGGATTATTCAATTTTAAACCTTCCAACCTCGACTGAATGCTTTGTGTTTGACCAGTAAACCGATATATGGAAAATGGTGGATCACAAACATTGTCGAACGCTCGCCTCTTACCAATGCCACCCAGGTTCGAGTCCCGACTACCTTGGTGTTAGAAATTATGCGTTCGGTGTGTATATAATGAATTAGAGAAATAAGAGAAAAATATCATATGCCCTTGGCAGGATTTGAACCCACGTCTTCGGTATTCTAGTCCGATGTGTTAACCACTACACTACAAGGACCAACCACGCTGGTAACGCAGCCAGAATATGAAATGTAGGGTATTCGTGAGGATCCCAGAGCGATATTTTTTCTCTATAGGTAAGTTGAACACCGTAAATGTACGCAGATAATAGACATAGTAAAGATAGAAATACTATGTCTATTATCTGCGTACATTTACGGTGTTCAACTTACCTATAGAGAAAAAATATCGCTCTGGGATCCTCACGAATACCCTACATTTCATATTCTGGCTGCGTTACCAGCGTGGTTGGTCCTTGTAGTGTAGTGGTTAACACATCGGACTAGAATACCGAAGACGTGGGTTCAAATCCTGCCAAGGGCATATGATATTTTTCTCTTATTTCTCTACCTTGGTGTTATATTTGAGTTGAGTTGGTTCTCTCCTGTGCTTCAAGGGTTTTCCGGGTTCTCCGGTTTTCCTCCCTCCGCAAAAATCAACTTCTAAATTCTAATTCGATCCTATAAGCTAATTACGATTTTGAGGCGACAACATCACGAAATATTGACGGCTAGTTGGGAGAAAATAAATTCGGTATTGGGCTCCGTCGCAGATCAGAAACCTTAATTTTGAAACGACAATACCACAAAATATTGTCGTGTCAAAAATATAAGAGACTGTTGAGTGAATCGCGATTTGTTATCAACACGATCATCACGACAATTATTAACATCACCCACATCGTCATTCTATAATTTATAATTATTTTCAACATAATTATTATCATCAACACTAGTTTATTATGTCGTGTTATAACAACTCTGTATATAAAACGTTGTTGGGTTACTTGTTGGTTATCAAAAGGGACCTATGTAAAGTTGCCTTCTCTGTGGCCCTGTACTTGATTATTTTGTAGATCATTTCGACTGGTGTACGAGGAGTAAACCTTATAGCACTCCAACAACCAATTGAATATGTTGAATTTAAACTGGAACACCAGCATGTGGAAAAAACGTATTTTTATAGCATGGTGAATCGACCGAATTTTTTTTTTGCCAGTCACACAGTAAGACCTGTGATTGTATTCTGCAAAGAACGAAACCCGGGCACTTTCCGATTACCTGGAAAAAACCGGACATTCTGGTTGGAAAACCAAATGGTATTGTCGTTTCGATCCGAAAGTTCCGGAAAACTGGGTTTTTCGAGTTAGGCCAACTCGTAGACTCGTGTACCATTTGTCGAAAGTCAAATTTGCCCAATCTCTTTTTTTACCAATAGCAAGCAAATTTCCAAACGGAAACACTCCGTATTACTAGAATATTAATTGCCTGTATGTTAACAAGGTATAACTAGCTAAAACTAGTGTGAGCTGCGTCGGTGTTTCTAATGAAACAGTAATGATGAAAAGGTAAATTATACACCGTGAAAAGATGAAAAAACTTACTGACGTTTCGGACGCTAGTCCTAGCGTCCGAAACGTCAGTAAGTTTTTTCATCTTTTCACGGTGTATAATTTACCTTTTCATGTATGTTAACAGGTGATTATGTACGAGAATGCAGCTTTAGCTGAATCACTCTGTCACATCAACCACTGGGATCACTGTGTTATACCTCTGGAGGCGTTACAAGTGGCTTTAAAACACAGGCAACTGGATACCGTGGCGTTCTTCCTAAAAACGCAGGAAAATGGTATCGCATGAATATGATTTAGGACTTTCTTTGCCCCATTTTACTTACTGATTTGCGTGGTTTATCTCTGCTTTGTTAGCTTGTTCTTCTTTCTTGCTTTCCCTTCCATTCTATGGACCCTGGACTTTCTTGCATTCCTTCATCCATTCTTTCTTTTCTTTTTTATTTCTTTTCTTCCTACCTTATTTCTTACCTTTCTACCTTCCTTCCTACCTTCTTCCATACCTTACTACCCACCCTCCTACCTCCCTATCTTACCACCTTCCCACCCTCCGACCTTCCGACCCTCCCACACTCCTACCTTCATACCTTCCTACCCTCCTACCTTTCTACCCTCGTACCTTCCTACCTTCCTACCTGCCTGCCTTCTTAAGTTCCTACCTCCCTCCCTCGCTCTTTATCTATTTCTTATATCTCCCTACCTCCCTTCATTCCACCATTTCTTTCAGTCCCTCTCTTTCATCCTTCCCTTATGTCCTTTACTTACCCCCAACGTCTAATACTGTACTATCTTTTCTCCCCAGTATTCACAAGTTCTACTTCCCTACTATCACCATCCTCCTCAAACACAACTCTCTCCCCACAGTTCCTCTCTCCCAGTCCTTCCTCGACCACTCAGCCTGTTACCATGGATATACAACAAACAGAGCACGTAATCAACGCATTGGTCAATTCAGTGAAAAAGAACGCAAAGCGTAAGTACTACGTGTAGTTAACGTTAACGTGATCAATTTACTGTATCGCAACTCTCCTACAGTATATAATTTTTGAGCGGGAAAATAGATAATATTAAAATTGAATATTGTTACTGAGTTTGAGCATGTTCGGATGTATACCTACTGAGTAACCAGCTTGTAAAAGTGGCAAAAATAAGTGAGAATATATGGGGTTTGAGGAGAGCGTACCCAAAAAACCTTACATTCTTATTTTTAATATTCACTTAAATCCTGCCAATGAGTCAGTATTTGGCCATTATACTATACTATACCTGCTTTTATCTGTACAATACTGATGATCAGTTTATTCCAAGTTATTTTTTGCGTGCACAGACCATCAAGAGTTTTGATCTTACAGAAAATGTATTGACTTAAACGTCTTCAAGCTTTTATCTTTTTCTGTTTTTTACTTCTTCAATTTATTTTTGGATACCAAACAAGGTATTTTCAACATTGTCTGATCAGTCTTCAGCAAAATAAGTGGGTTTTTACCCTCTGGTTACCCCCCAAAGACGTAAAGTATTATGGGGATGTGAAAGTAGAGAATTCTATTGTTCTTTAATACTAGAACACCACAATCTTCACTTCACAAGCCAGCTTCTCCAAATGACCCTCATGTACCTACACAGTCTACTCGAAGATGGAACCCGCTTCATCGAAAAAAATAAACCAGACACAGCTTCAACTATTAACCAAGAAATGTTAGCCAGCCCTGACGTAACGCAGCCCGCGATGGTGTCAGCGGTAGAGGATTGTTTAATGTTCGTTACCAAGAGCATTGTTGAGCTACGGCGTTACCTTGGTAATATACCAGAGAAGCAAGAGCTGGATGCTGTTGATGGAAGAGAGGAAGAGATAGCTTTTGATGACGTTGATGGAGGATCACAGGAGACATTTGAAAAATGGAAAACTATGAATTGCAAGGTATTTATTTTAGTTTGTAAAAAAAAAAGACAAGCAAAGTTTGAAAATATTTATTGAAGTTGAACCGTGCGTCGGTTCGTTCGTTTGGGAAACTTTTTTTTGATGAGGCAGATTTTTGAAACCCAAATGATGCTGTAATTCTTGGTTTTCACCTACTTCATCATGAATTTCAAAAGCGTAAATTCGCATTATAATGAAATAGAAGTTTAATATTCTTGTAAAGTGGTCCAAACTACATATTCTGGCCAAATTTCGAGGCTGTAAAGCATTTAGTTGCGGAACTATAGGCGAGTAAACATGACGTAATTTTTGATTAAAATGTATGGAGCGGCCATCTTGGTGTTGCAAGGTGGTACACCATCATGGCGGACGAAATTCCAAAGGCTTAAGATGATGGAATATTGAATATGTTGACTATTTTTCACTTCCACATACTTTAAATAGATTAAACGTGTAGTTTAGTACTTTTAAAGTGTCTAAGGGAAAATTGTTCAACTAAAGTAAATTATTTTGATCGCTATTTAGATAGACGTTACGGTATTGCGTGACACAAACTCAACCTTCAATACTTATCACCAATTTGTGTTGTAGGAAGTGATCAGAGATGCTGTGATCAGCGGTAATATTGGCACTGCGCAAGCGTACTTTTTAAGTAACAGGAGCCATGGAGAGGTAAGACTCGATAGCTCAAATATGTTTACAGACATTGTTATTCCAAGTATACGTGCACTAGCAAAACATCGATGTTACAACTAAGACTGGTGCGAATTCAAAGACCAGTCAGAGCGCGTGTTGAAACGGCATTAACATAGTAGCCAATCAGAGCCGCCTATAATGAATAATTATACAACTTATAACTTGTAATATTAAATCGTGCAATTGCGGAAGGATTCAAGACAGACCGACTTAACCAAAGCGACAAAGCTGCTAAACGATATTTTAGAAACACCTCGCAGGGCTTAAAAAAGGATTTAATCGGGCGAGTCCCAATTCTGTACGGACTTTAACTGATGTCCGACCTTTAACTGATGTCCGACCTTCATCTTAAACCCTGACCTTGAACTTTGTAGCAGCACGGTACTTTAAGCAAATCGGTAAATGTTCTCTTTGTATCACAGATAAGCTGTGATGGTTCATTGTCTAGTATCACTACTACGGGTCTGGAAATCATGCTCAATTCACTTGTCAACCAAGACGTAGATACTGCTATCCGGATCATTACTAACCTTGTAAGTATGACTCGCTGAAAAATGATTTACAGCGCTTCAGTCTCAATCACAAGCGTGAAATCGTACAATTTGCCATCGTGACGAAGTAGTTAGTTGGACGTCAATCAATGCGTTTCCATGACATTCCATAGGCACGTGCTCTTAGAAGCTTTGTGTTTTCCCACAGTGTTCGGAAACACTTTGATTGGCGTCCACCAAAACTCTCTTATGTCTCGAAAATATTTTTCACGATCTCGCGCGTGTGATTGAAGAAGCGCTGTTTATAACTGGTATGTCGGTCAATCAAATGCTTGAAAACATAACTTGCTTGTCATCAATATGTGCAACTAAGCAGTGTGCAATCGCATTCTATTTTACACTAGGATCAGTGTCCAGCTTTAAATGGGAGTTTAGTTTCCATTGCTGACTTCTTGCAACCCCTGTTATTATTTTCATTTTCATATATTTGTGTAATGTATACCGTATGTTATATCAGATTTTTATTAGTTTTAGTTTATATTTTTTTGTTGTGGTAGGGAAATTATTAGTTAGTTGAATAAATTAAGAGTAAGTGAGGAAGGGGAGGGAGGGAGGGAGGGAGGGAGGGAGGGAGGGAGGGAGGGAGGGAGGGAGGGAGGGAGGGAGGGAGGGAGGGAGGGAGGGAGGGAGGGAGGGAGGGAGGGAGGGAGGGAGGAAGGAAGGAAGGAAGGAAGGAAGGAAGGAAGGAAGGAAGGAAGGAATGAATGAATGAATGAATGAATGAATGAATGAATGAATGAATGAAGGAAGGAAGGAAGGAAGGAATAAGGAAGGAAGAAAAAAAGATTCCCTTTGTTCTGTTGTTTTGTTATCGTTACAGGGTCGTGATCCAGTTGAACAACTTCACACCTTGTGTTTTAACACCTTACATCGACCACTCCGAGATTTTCTGGTAAGAATATCATTCATTTGGCTCTTTGTCTTTGTCAGAAAAACTATGAAAACTGCTCGTTCATTGGGCTTCCTGTTAGTTTTTTGCGACAAAATGTTATAGCATTAAGGTGCTGAAATACGAGACACAAAAGCGTGGGGAAAACTTGTTGCGAAGAGTAGAACCTAAATCAACTTTCTGCAACAAATGTGCGATTTGTTGCTCGTTTTTCATCACTCGTGCAACTTGTCACGCAACATTTTATGTGCAGAAGCGGCAGCCATCTTGAATTATGTAGCTTGTAGCCAATCAGCGTGCAGAATATCAATAGTCCCAACTTGCAACATTAGATTTTGTTGCGTGACAAGTTGGATAGATAGGATGTAAAACGAGTAACAATGTTTTCGAACTTGCACCGCAACAATGTTTGCACCGCAACAATGTTACGCGACAAGTTGGACGTTTTTGTGTCTCGTATTTCAGCGCCTTTAGCAGGAACAGTCAAAGTTGTTTTTTATATGATGCGAATTAAGGATGATATAACGGTGTTGAGAACAGGCTTGCATTTTGCCGCTATAGTTTTGGGTCTAGACCAGACTAGATCACATGTACTCAAGAAAACTTAGCCCACCAGCAATAGATAAATTGCAAGCAGTCCTAGCATGCGATTCCCAGGCAGATCCCACAATTCCCTTTTGAGAGTTGCCGTTTTTGGGGGTTAGTGGGTGGCTAGGTACGTGCCTGGACCCAAGCTGACCTTTTCAAAATATCACATTCCCTAGTTACTGCGAAAGCCGTAGGGAACGGCGCGGGTTTTTTCTTTACGACAAGAAGACACAGAAAATTTCTGCTTAAAACATTATGAAAAATGTGCTGCGAGTTTATAAATATTTTGTATTTTTGTTGTGTTTTACTTGTCCTTGCTTGGAAAATCACTAAAAGCTAAAATCCTTTGTTGGACATACCAGATAAGCGAGCTCGATACCAAAGGACAACTCACGAACGACGAGAAAGAAATGCTACAGTTTGTCGAGGCGTTAGAGAATCTGTACAATACGCAGTCATTTGAAATGGCGAAGGAGGGACTGACATCACAAACCGATAGGTAAAGAGTTCATTTTCACAACATATTTCTTTGGTATTTTACATTCTATCAACCGACATGGCAGCCATTTCTTTTTCTATTTACGTCTTTTTTGGAAAGTCTGCAAAACTACTTCGATAAGATGTGGCGGTGAGCACTTCCAAAATCGCTTCTTGTTTTTACTTCTGAAACTGATGCGCATTAAGTTTCTGATTGATGGAAGTTTTCCCCATTCTAGACCACGTGTCTTTCTCTTGAAGAAATAGACCATTTGCATGTGACGTCAAAGCAGCTCAATTTGGAGGACAAAACAAAGCAATTTCAAAATCCTGAGAATTGGAAACCTATTGTTATGTCCTCCAGATTGAGCTGCGTTTCAATAATAATAATAACCAATCTTTATTCAGGAAGCCTACTTCACATAATGTGTTTTATAATAGAGTCCTGCCGTATAAATAAAACTAATTTACAGTGCGACTCCTCCAACCAAAGCCTTGCTGCAAAGGGTTCTATGAGATTCTTTATTGGAGTTGTATCCATATTCATGTGTCTTGTGATGTGTAACTTTTAAAAAAAGGAAGGATGCTAAAGGGAATAACAAGTTGTCTGAATGGGAAAACATTCTGCCCGAACTGAATGGGTCTATCATAAAATATTTAAATATTAATATTGTATTTCAGTTGGACCGACCTTGGGCTTCTCAAGAACACCTTCAATTTAAGCTCCACTCGTGTTTTAGAGACTAACGTACGCACAGGTAGTCTGTTGCAAGGTCTACGGTACAAACAGGTAAGAAAGCCATGTGTTGAACTATTGACCACTGTTCTCGCCTCTCTAATATATTTACATTTAAATATTCCAGACACCAGAAACTTGTGGTGGTTATAGTGAAGTGCTGCTCGAATGGGTCCAAGAATGGAACACTGAGGCACGCCAACGCATACTTCTCGAACGCATGCTTTCGGATAAAGGTACATTTGTCATTGCATATGGGATCATTGCTAAAATAATTTTTGATAACAAACTTTAAATGGAAAATACTAATAAAAAACGTCTCTGCTGTAGATACCACCAAGAGCTCCATGACCATCTCGCCTCAGGCCCTCTGGCATTACTTTGCATCGCGCGGCGATTGGAGAACGATGAGGAGTTGGGTACGAGCGATGGCGCTCAATGCAAATCCCAGTCCAGATGACCCTGTAGTGAGCATTGGTGATGCTCTCTCTATACATGAGGATGTTCTAATACTTCCACCACTAACACGTGATGTGTTCAGTCAGTTCCCAGCATGCCTTACCGTTATCAAGGACGTAATAGTGGACGAATTAACTCGGTAAGCTTTACCTCTTGTCGATGTGCTATTTAAAAAAATCTTCTCCCGACTTCCGGTGTTCAGAAAATGTTACTACCCTACTATTATTGTTACTACCCTACTATTCTTATGTTTATTGTAGATACGGACTCTTCACTACCGAAGAGCTCTCCAACTTCAACATTCTGTTGCATCACTTATGTCGCACCCAGACCTTGTTCACCGACCCACACCCTTTACATGGTATAAAAACACAGCTCCAACTATCACACGAGGAACAGATACACGATGACGCTTGCAGGTCTGCGTTCCAGATAGTGTCCCTTGGTGACTTCCACCGTACATTTATAGAATATTGTATCAGGATGCAATTTGTTAATCTGTTGTACCATTATTTGGACTATTACGGGTAAGAATACCAGATAAAAATATTTAACTCACAGATTGAACCCTGTAACAGACTCTTGGCTGATCTAAGTCAGGGCATGGCTAAGTCACAGATTGAACCCTGAAACAACCTCTTGGCTGATCTAAGTCAGGGCATGGCTAACTCATAGATCAAACCCTGAAACAACCTCTGGGCTGATCTAAGTCAGGGCATGGCTGACTCATAGATCAAACCCTGAATTAACCTCTGGGCTGATCTAAGTCAGGGCATGGCTAACTCACAGATTGAACCCTGAAACAACCTCTGGGCTGATCTAAGTCAGGGCATTTTTCTATCCTTTAGCCAGGCTGCATTGTGTAATAATCTACACATTGTGAATAGATAAAAGGTTATTTTGATAAGAAGGTTAAACGTGTATTCTCCGTAATGTTTCTTTTTGCAGACTTGGTGAATCACTAGAAGCGGTGTTGGAGCTTCAACTAGAGTCTGACAAACCCCCTTGGTTTGATATGCTCATCTCTTTTCGACTGGCTGGAAAGCACCCTGAAGGTAAAGTAATAGTTATTTACCGGCGAGTAGGTCCGGATAGGGATAAAACTGTGTCCGAGGTCTTGAATATACGGTAGGACGGTAAAAAACTTTTTTTCCCCGTATTTTTTTTACTTGTTTTTGTAATCGTTTTTTTTTTTTTTTTTTTTTTTTTAACGGCAAAGGATACCGGACCGCGAGCGCGGGCAGATACTGATAAAATACCGCCCGCCCAAATAGCCAATCAGAACGTACGATTTTTTAGGGTACCGGACCGGGAATAAATGACGTGTTATGAGAACTTATCCTACCTTTAGGATGTGCTGCAGGACACTCCAACCCCTACTAATAGACCCCCTTCTATGTACTGTTTAATAAACGAGCAGGAGTGTTTTATCGGATATAAAACACGAGGCGTAGCCGAGTGGTTTTATACCCGATAAAACACGATCTGCTCGTTTATTGAACGGCTTAAAAAACTCATGATGAATGTTATCATATTGTACTGAATTCTTTACGAAATGATCCAAGTTTGATAGAGAAAATCCAAGTTCAAGTTTATGCAAATGAAGACGAATCTTTATCAGATATAAAACCTCCTTCACGGTCATGATTTCAATTGTGTTTCCTTCATGAATTATTAATGAGTTTTTTAATGTACTATTATTTCATGTTTACCTAATATTTTACTAAATAAGCTCCCGATTTTAAGAGTATAATGAGAGCCTTTTACTTAAAACAAAAATCAGCAAAGATGAGCTTAACGCCCTATTATCCACTTCCATGCAAAATCAACCTCGTCCAATTACATATCCTTTAAATCGGTGTTGTATATTCCAGATAAAGACAGCGTGTTTCGTGCCAGTCTATCAAACGCGAGGATTATCTTGAATACCAGTTCACCCTCTATCACTGCAATGCTTAATGAAGGATGTCCTATCATGGCTTTGGCTACTCTAGTGTATGGACCAGGTTCTATCTCACAGGTATATTAACCATTAAAAAGAATGTATATCACACTGTTCGCACTACTCAGGCCTTTTTTATTTTATTTCATTTATTTATTTTATTAAATTTTTTAACTTTTTTTTTGCATTTTTTGTATTTTATTGACATTTTCATGTTACTACTCAGTCCTTGGATTTTTGGCAAATGCCTTGAATTAAAGAAAAAAGGCTGCTTTCCTGGGCTCTTATAAAACCCTAATTTTCAACAACCCCTGGAAAACTTCTTCAATGGTCATTATCCTCATTCCTATGAATATCCCTCTGATTCTGGACTACAGACTCACTCATTTAGCTTAGTTTAATCCTTCATGAAAGTCATCCGTAGTGGTGAGAACGAAAAGTGATGGAGAGAGTGTGGTATCTCTGCATTTTGATTGGATGACCTATAAACTCACGAGGATCGGTTCACCAGATGTCGTCATTTCCGCCAGACTCAACTAGATGGCAATATCCTCTCGTGTTGTGATTGGTTAAAAGTTACGAACTTTGTGACGTTGCCGTGTGCTGTGGTTTCTATGTTCGTGTGAAAATACTCTCGTTGTCTTTTCAGGCGATTGTATCGACTGATCGTTCTATTGACAACCCAACATGGCAAGTACAAGATACATTACTGCGCAGGTCACTGTTATCGTACCCTAAGCTCCTTACTGCTCTATTCCCTGTTACAACGAGTGTTGATGGTATGGAGCCACAAGACATTACCGTGTATCAACTACTACAGGTATGGCGTACTTGCAAAAAATATCAGTCAGGCATTGTGCTTTGTACATTGTGCTTTGTACATTGTGCTTTGTACATTGTGCTTTGTACATTGTGCTTTGTACATTGTGCTTTGTACATTGTGCTTTGTACATTGTGCTTTGTACATTGTGCTTTGTACATTGTGCTTTGTACATTGTGCTTTGTATATTATGCTTTGCACATTATGCTTTGCACATTATGCTTTGTACATTATGCTTTGTACATTATGCTTTGTATGTTGCGAGAAATGTAAACCCTATCGTTATGTCAGGCAGTGTGCCGTCAGCCCCAGTGCTTCCAATGTAATATTCCTATTTTTGCAAACTTGAGCCTTGAAAGACGGCTAGTGATAGTGTAACTGAAGTTACCCAAATGCTAGTTATCTATGATTCATTATTTGTATTATATTATTATTTGTATACACGCAAAAAGCGTTAAATAGTAGATTCGGGGCAATCGGGTTTTAATTAACCATATAAAACTAAAATATGCTCGTGTTCAAAAGTACCAGCTCTCGATTCTCGGTGTGTGAGCAATCCTTGGAAAAGAATATGAAAGTTGAATATATTCCTGGTAATAAAAGAATACCTCGTTTTTTTATTTCTAGGGTAACTCTCCTCTCGAAATCTCGCGGATGTTCGGATGGCAATCCACCAATGAGCTGGCTTTAAAAGCAGGTAAATTTATTGCATTATTATTGGTTGGCTTTACTTGTCGTTATTTCCTGTCTCTAATGTCTTACGATTTTTCGATGTGTTTGTACAACTATTTGAAGCAGATAGTTAGATCGAAAGATGAATGAAAATATTCCACGATTGCAGGCTAGAAACCCCTTCCCTTTTCGATAGACCCCTTGCATGTGACGTCAAAGCAGCTCAATTTAAAGGACAAAGCAAAAGAATGTCATGAGAACTGGAAACCTATTTTTATGTCTTCGAAATGGACCCCTGTCAAACGTATCGTTAATGTCAGGCGAACTGGAAATACGAATACACTTTTTCACAATGGAATTTGTGGTATTTCTTGGTTTTTCTGTATTTTCATGTTAGCCTTCGCATTGAAGACCATTTTAAGGTGGGTCTATTGAGCTGTATCTCGACATGCCGTAAGCTATAGCATATTTTGTTTTGGACTTCTTCATTTGGGTTAAGCCTTGTGGCTATGTAATTGGTTTAAATAAGAAGCATTGAAGATGTACTGTGCTGATGCCCCACCTCTCAACGATACGAGATGAGTACACATCCTAGTTGTAAATCGCACTAATAAAAGTCACGGTAAAAAAATGAGGAATTTGTTGCTTTTATAGATATGGTCTGTGAGATGCCCCATTTCTCGCTAGCGCCATTAGTCTCACAGTACGCCTATCAAGAGCAGCTAGCCTATTCTTATTACCTACGTCATGGAAGACCTTCATTTGCATTTGCTGCGTTTGTGGGCAGTCAGTTGGCAGAGCTTTGTGTTACTAGAGCAAGGTATATAGGTTGGCCTTCACGGCGAATAGCCCACTTTAGATATATCCTTCGCTTGTCACGCACAAAGGATTCAATGTGAGGCTTCGTGTATATTGCCCAGTGATTCGTGACAGGAGAAAAGAACACGATGTACTTATTGTCTGAGTTTGGTCAGGCCGTACGGGAAAATATTTGGCTCGAGGTGATGCCGTACGGACCAAGCGCAGCGAGCATTTTATCATATGACCCGCACGAAAATAAAAATAATTAAAAAAAGAAAGCGCGCGGATTCGAGCAGGCCCGGACGGATTTTTCCGGCCCGCTTACGTCAACCCGTCCGGCCCCTATCACGTGACTTTTTCCAATGATTTTATTAGAGCGCGCGAGCAGGGCCGAACGGGTCATATGATAAATTTAATTTAGCACTTAGCCTCGTACCTCGACACGTGACAAGCACAGTATATGTGGGAAGTGGGCTATTGGCCCTTCTACTGCGGAAGTAATACTTTCCCATTTCAGACCAGACTCATTACCAAGAGTCTCATTTTTTTGTTTAATGGTTGCACATGTGAAGACACATGAATATGGATGACGATTTGTAGCAATACATTTTACCTTGTCCGACATAGCAACAGTAACTAGGGAAGTAGAATAATGATTGCGGGATCGGTGTAATAAAGAATCGTATTCTCTAGAGAATGAAATGGGAAAGCATTACACCCGAGCTAAAATTATCTAAAGTTATCTATAGTTTGTACCCCTGCTAGACCACAATGCACCCTGTTATCGAACTCCGAAAAGTTATAAATGACATCCTGTTTCTTCATAGGATTTTTGCTGCTTCCAAGAAAGCCTACCGAATAGCCATACAACATTTCACCGACACACAGATAACTACATCTTGTGTGGTGTTTACTGAGATGCTGGGTATAGACAGTACAGGGTTACGCGTTGATATCCAGGCAGCCAATAGGATCTTGTCACATGCAGGTCGTGAAACACTCCAGGGTACGGATGGTAGAAATGGCCAGACACTAAAGGATAAAATAGGTAACACGCTTGGTATTCACTTATTTCAAATGCAGGTTTTTGCTAGAGCAGTTCGTAGCCGTACTGCTGCCGTAGCTTATTTCACCTTAGCTGTAACTACGCGTTGTGATTGGATGAATTACTGAAACACATGGGAAGCCATTTAAATGTTAAAGCATGTCGTACTGTGTGGGAGCTGTAAGTCAATACCGCAAGCAGTTTTCCACTCATATGATGATCATTCTCATGTGAAGCCATTTCAGTGTTATGGCATGTAAGCTGTAAGATAACACCGTATACCACTGATATGATAACCATTCTTATGGTAAGCCATTTCAGTGTTATGGCATGTAAGCTGTAAGTTAATACCGTATACCACTGATATGATAACCATTCTTATGGTAAGCCATTTCAGTGTTATGGCATGTAAGCTGTAAGTTAATACCGTATACCACTGATATGATAACCATTCTTATGGTAAGCCATTTCAGTGTTATGGCATGTAAGCTGTAAGTTAATACCGTATACCACTCATATGATAACCATACTTATGGTAAGCCATTTCAATATTATGGCGTGTCGCACCGTGTGTATGTGCTGTGAGCTTGCACCGTACTTTTCTCCTTATGCAAACCGCTCTATCCGTGAAACTGTGTCCTAGGTCTTTAAATTTGTTTTTCTAGCTTAAGAAATTTCCAGTTTTCGTTTTCGTTTTCTTTTTTTGTAGTTTCTGAGCTTATTTCTCGAGGGACGCGTCAGTTAACCACGTTACTGTCTGCTTTAGAGGAAGCAACTCTGAACCTCATCAGCAAATATTGTTTAGAAAGGTAAACTTTTTCGCATCATTTAACTAGTTTAATTTCACTATATGACGTCCTATGAAACGCTAAGAATCGTGTTAGCGGTATAAGTGACAACGCAGCAACAACACAAAGAAAACTGTGAATAATTATGTATGTGTTGTAGGATAAACACATAAAATGTTGGAAAACAGACATCAGAGCTAACAATATGGCTGTCATGTAAAATTAGTCCAAAATTTTATTGTTCTTTATCACTTCTGCCTCCTCTATAAACAAGCTATGACTTCATAGCAATATTTAATCATTATTAGCCGAAGGCGAAGTGATTATCGACTCGCGTCTCGTTAAATATTCCCCAATATTCACTGAGGCTGAGGCAAATAATTGTTTTAGTATAAATACACAGGTGATTCTTTAAAAAAAAAGAAGATAAAAGACATTTTTCCCGGTAACAGCAACAAAGCGGCTGGCCGCCATTTTGGATTTTTGCTCGAGGTGATTATCGTGTGATAGCGTGAGTTTCTCGACCAATCAGCGCGCGAGATTTCCTATAATCACCTGCGTATTTTTACTAAAGGGCAATAATTTGCAGGACCAACTTCACTCTCAAGATTTGAAATTCTTTATTTTGTCTTTCAAATTATCTGCTTATCCGAATTTCGTGTTTCATATTGTATTATAGAAAACCGAGAAGTGTTAGGTGACTACGACTCTAACAACGGTAGTGACAGCGACAAATTGCAACAATAGCGACTACAAAATCACGAAACCATATAATAACGACAATAACTAATTAAACAAAAACCTAAAATAACTCTCTTAATCAAAGCTACTCAGAAGCAAAGCCACCATTCTACCAAATTGATCTTTCTGTGCTACAACATTGATTGGTACACGTTGTCCCAGTTATCGTGTCATGCACACTGTTAGTGTATTTTAATCGCTGAACACGATTTCATTGCGCCGCATACAGGTCTAGTTTTGAATCAAGCAATCCCTGGACCCTTGTCCTGATGTTCTGCCGTGTTCATAAGATGGAGCTCAGCACGGCATACTTAATTGACTGCGCCAAGGCTGACAAATGGCTTCCTTTTGTTTGCTTTGCACAAGTTGGTCAGTACCCCAAGCACCAGGTCAGTAGCGTTAGTTGTTATGGTGTTAAATTATCTATCTTTATAAATAACTGTTATTAATCTCGCATTCTGATTGGTTGGAAGCGCGTGCTTTATGAGAGCACGCAGCACGCGTGCGCACTTTCAGTCGCTTCATTCCTATCTAAAATAATGGTTATGTAATTTGTAATATTTGAGAGGAAATAAAAAACTTGTTTTCTGTGCTGTGTGGAGTTATAAAGTAATAGAGGATTAGCAGAACACTCGAGAAGCGTGCAGAAGCACTCCGCTACGCGTCGTACTTCTCCTAAAACTTCTCTCGTGTTCTGCCAACCCCCGCGTGCTTTATTACTACACTCCCGATTTATCGATAAAATAAAACGCGCGCGCGTGGTGTACGTGCAGTCATAAAGCACGCGGTGGGGAGGGGGGTTGGCAGAACAGAAGTTTGTGCAGACCAAATGTTTGACTTGCAAACTTCAAAATTCTGCCTTTCAAGTTTGCTATTAATATGTACCTCAAGCTTACCTGCAATTCTATCCAACCCTGAAACAAACTCTGGGTCTTATCTAAGTCAGTGTAAGGCTACCTCACAGATCAAACCCTGTAACAACCTCTGGGCTGATCTACGTCAAGGCATGGCTAACTCACAGATCAAACCCTGTAACAACCTCTGGGCTGATCTACGTTAGGGCATGACAAATTCTAATAAGGACTATTGTATTTTATTTTTATTCTTTTTCTTATTCCTTCTGTTTTCAGGTGCTTGGAGTAATAGAGAACCACTTCACTAACCGTCATATCAAGGAACACCTGTGTCTTGCCTTTGAGAATGTCCAAACAATCCAATTAGAGACAACCAGTGACGAATTGACTAGGAAAAGACGACGAAAAAGACAAGCTACGAAGAAAGATGAGCCTGCCAAGGTATAATACTTTTAACGTAAATGATTTGAACCCACGTGTTGAAGTTTGTTGTGAAATGTGACCGTCCGCGTTAGTGTAGTCTTGAGAAAGACTGTTGTTGGTGAATGTTGTTTCGACAACCTGAGCGGAAGTCAACTTCAAAGTCCAGTGAGAACAGTCTTTCTCAAGGCTACATTCACCTGGACGATCACATTTCACTAAAATCTATAAATATACTTTATTAAATATCTGAAAACTTGGCATATTCTTTATTCGTTGATATATACATCTTAAATGATACATATTCATTTGTCTCACGATCAGGGGCCAATCTCTGCTCAAACCAAAGTGCGACGTAAACGCAATCGATGCCAAAAGTAGAAACGAATTATGCTTTTCGCAATGTTTGCTGCAACTTGTCTTGTGAAGTTGCGCTGTAGGGTACACGCTGCAATGCTCCATGTAATCGCGCCTCAAGCATAAGGCAGCTAGATTGTATTAGTACACTACAATGCGTTACACGTTTGAGGACAGTTTGCATCGATAGTATCATAAAGCGGAGGGCAGATCACTCGTGTGCACTGCCATTGCGAGAACGCTTCCAAAGGAGCACGTAATGATATCTATACGACATTGATTTATGGGTTCATTATTTTTTGCAAAGTACAATGCACATGCCCACTTCATGTCCTTGCTGCAAAGCCCCTAGTTTGAGATGACCTTTATGTCCCCTATTCATGTCCCTAGTTTACGTGTCCAACTTTATGCTCCTGATGTACGGCCCAAGTCTGCGATGACCCGCTTACCTTTGTACATTTTTTAGGTCGTTACTCCAACAAAAGACATCCGTGCTCAATTCTATTCCCGTATGGGCCTTAAAAAAAGAGGATCTCTGGGCCTCGAGGTTCCTTCATGTCCCCATAGCAGTAGCGCTGAAGAAGATGAAGTCAAAAACAAACCTAGAGAAAAGAAATCAAGCGATAAGGATTCCAGTAGTGCTACAGATGGGACTGTGACAGCAGAGGAACGACCTTGTATCACATCCAAGTCTACTACTGACATGCATGGTAAAATAGATAGAGTGGTATTCGTATATTATTATCGAGCATTTTGATTGGTTAAGTAATGACTTGGCGAATTGTGATTGGTCTAAATAAAATATATAATCAATTCCTGCCACAGTGCCATCGGTGCCGTGCCTTAACGTTACAGTATAATACAAAATCTACTCTATAATGTCTAACGTTCTGGGTTATCGACCCCGGATATGAGCAAACGATAGAGCGTTTACACTCACAACCATTTTTGGTGTACAAAACAATAAAAAACTTCCTGCCCAATACCTTACCAGATGTACCTTACCTGTATGACGTGTTTGTCTTCTATCTTTGTAGAGCGTCAGTTAGACCCCAATACCTTACCAGATAACCTGTATGACGTGTTTGTCTTCTATCTTTGTAGAGCGTCAGTTAGACCCCAATACCTTGCCAGATAACCTGTATGACGTGTTTGTCTTCTATCTTTGTAGAGCGTCAGTTAGACCCCAATACCTTGCCAGATAACCTGTATGACGTGTTTGTCTTCTATCTTTGTAGAGCGTCAGTTAGACCCCAATACCTTGCCAGATAACCTGTTTAACGTGCTGTTTTCTTGCGAGTCGGCTCATGTACCGTGGAGATCTCTTTTGGCACATTCCATCGCTTTACATCGGTCTCTCTTCGCAGTGCTTGCCGCTTGTTATGAGGTGAGTCTTTTGCTCTTGCTCTTGCTCTTGCTCTTGCTCTTGCTCTTGCTCTTGCTCTTGCTCTTGCTCTTGCTCTTGCTCTTGCTCTTGCTCTTGCTCTTGCTCTTGCTCTTGCTCTTGCTCTTGCTCTTGCTCTTGCTCTTGCTCTTGCTCTTGCTCTTGCTCTTGCTCTTGCTCTTGCTCTTGCTCTTGCTCTTGTTGTTTTTGTTGTTTTTGTTGTTTTATTTTTACTGGCTAAAGATCTTTGCATCTATCGTTGTTCCGTAGGAATCCAAGCCCCTTGATTGTATATGTGCTTGGCTATGTTCTACACTAAAACCAGACATACTGGATGAAGTCACACACAACATACCAGGTACCTGTCTATTACATATATTGGACTGCAAGGAACTTTTCAAGTATGCCCAGTGCCTACGATAATAACTAAAAGTAATAGGCTCAAAGAACGGCACGCATACTTAACGATCATTTCATAATAATCATGATCTTAGAAGTTTATGCGTACAGGATTCGCCTCGTGAGGAACGCCCACAGCGATACTATTCTTTCTCTAGTGTCTTCGAATTTTTGTTTCGCATTTCTAACTACAGTATGTTGTGTTTGTTTTTATTCAGTTGTTGAATGGCATCGATGGTCAGGACCAGACCTTACTGGGATTATTACAGCAGCGGTGAAACATAAGGAACGATTCGCTGTTTCTCTTGCTAAAGCGTTTTACATCTTTGATCCAGTGAGTACTAGCTGAGTGTAATCATACTCGTCAGCTGCGATGTGACAACTAAGAAACACGCATCTTTTTAGTACGAGTGCAATCGTAATTCAATAGCTTAATAATCCTTTTTTTACCTCACAGAAAAGCCCAATGCTACGCTTCCTGAGATTCTACGAGTCATTTGTTGTGCATGTTGATTTTGATAACTGTCAAAAGGAACTCGATTTGTTTAAGAAATCTTACAGCAAGGTAAATTTGGTTTGGCGTAATTGGTTGCGTGCATTCTTCTTTTATTTTATTTTTATTTTTTGAATGAATGTTGGATGATATAATAAAACAACTATTGGATCATATGACAAAACCGTACCGGTGAAACCGAGCTTTAGGCTTATACAGCTATTTCAAAAAATGTTGAATACTAATTACTACATACTGAGTACTGCACACTGAATAGTGTATTCCAAGCCCGAAGTGCATTGTAGGTCACGTTAATTTGAAATAAAAGTAATTATACAGCAATTATCTTCTTCAGGTATAATATGCTTCTTTTAATAAAACGTGTTTCGGCAGTAACGTCCATTATAAGAGTCATATTATACCTGAAGACTATTAAACAATTTCTGCTTGTAAGACCCTTTGAATACAGCAATTAACTCTCTACACGTAGTTAGTATATCTTTTTAAATGGAATACGCTAAAAATACAATAAATATTTATTATTAATCCTACTTTAGACAATGTCACTATGACCCACAATGCACTTCGGTCATGGAATGCCACATGGAATTATCTCAACGTACATCACCTTGCTAAAGCTTCAACATAAATATAATCATAGAAATATCTTTAACTCGAGTTTTTAAAATGGCATTCCTATTGGTTGTAGCTAACAATGAGAGACAGCAGTGTCAGCCAATCATCGTTAAGCATTACACGTGACGTCAGATGGATCGAGGAAGTCACTAGCTTGGTAACCCAGCAGATGGTTCGTCAGTGCTGTACTTCATACGAGCAGGGTCATCTGTTGTCCCTGTTGGCTAAAACTATGTTTGGCAGAAACTATTCTTTCAAAAGTGAGTATTCATTCAAAGATGCTTTGCGTCGTCTAGTTGTTCTTCATGTTGTGTGTGTGTTTTGTGTGGAGGGAGGGGGGAGGGAGACGGGTTTTTTACTTCCGAGAATGGCGCCTCGTCCATTTTGGTTAAAACTGAGATAGCTAGATAGTTTCATTGACTTGTTTGAGAAAAACGTTTCGTTTCAAAGTAATTATTCATTTGAAGATATTTTGAGTTGTTTGTGTGGGTGTATTGGGGTGGGGAGGGTAGGGGAAGTTTACTTTACTGAAATGACGCTAATCCTAAGCGAATGAATCTGAAGTCAATAAACATTGCGACATTAATTATTTCGAAAATGCTATGTTGCGCCATGTGCTTACCGGGCTCTGGAACATTTGCACAGGATGTTGTAAATTTAAAAACACTTCTTTAAGGTGGAGTTACGACAAGTGTCATTTGGGAACAAGCCTTCAACGTTGACAAACACTTTTACTTCTGTACTATTGGCTCGTTATTCGATAGTTTTCAGGGTCGTAGCCAGGATTTTCTGAAAGGGGGCCCAAATTCAAAATTCCGCCATTTTGTTTGCGCCTTTGAAACGCTGAACTGATACACAACAATAACAACAAAACGGCATCAGGTTTTACGTTTTACGTTTTAATTTTACAAAAATTATAAAAGAATGCAAATGATCGTACAAATTCTAAAACGCCGCCATTTTGTTGCCACGAGGGGAAGGGGGATGCACCCCTAGGCTTCACCCTTGGCTTCCCCCCTGCCAACGCGCCTGAGTTTTGTTGCTAAAACCTCTACTAGCTTTGATATCCCTCAATGACTTGCGCGTAACAAATGCATACTAATCTTCCACATGTTATTTCTAACAAGTTCCCAATTACTACAAACTGCACAAGATCAATGACGTCATACAAGACACAAAAGTGGTAGCTGATTTTGCGCAGATGTTGGACGAGGACAGCGACGCATGGAAAGATGAGATTCAACGTGTACTTCA
Organism: Actinia equina; assembly: GCA_011057435.1. Classification (NCBI taxonomy): domain Eukaryota; kingdom Metazoa; phylum Cnidaria; class Anthozoa; order Actiniaria; family Actiniidae; genus Actinia; species Actinia equina. Next base: position 638,484 of record WHPX01000263.1, read on the forward strand.
AGGTCTACTGGCTCATAAATCTTTCTCCCAGGCACGGGATTACGCGGAGCTATTGGGTCTACCACAGGATCCTATAACACTCAAAGAGGTGGGTTTTTGTATTAGCGCGAAATTTGGACACAAGAAAGTACCGTCTGTGCATGCTCGTAGTCGTTATGCAAATTACAATAAATACAACGTGGGCGCCACAAAAATCATTTCCCCATTTCTTCTTAAGCCTCGTTTACACTGGCGATTTTTGCGGCGATTTTCGAAAATATGAAATCTTTTTTCACTCATCCTTCAAAAGAGACATTCGTCTAGTAAAATCTTGGTATCCTGGAAAAAACTTTACAAGTAAATTCTTTACCATTATTCATTATGGACAAAATAGCAAAAAACATCGCAGCAAAAATCGCCCCAAAAATCGCTAATGTAAACGGGGCTATAGATATATGTGTGTTTTTCGGCCAGAAGAAAGAATTCGTGACATTTTACCATCTTCAGTAAGTAGCGTACTTTTTCAAACGCCTTAGCACGCTACACTCCTTAAATGTCGTACATAGCGTTTCCAGAACAGTTTTTTACCTCGTACGATTAGAACACAGGAAGCGTCTCCTTAGTTCGACTGTAAGATGTTATACTTAGTATAAAGTAGATTTTAAATTTCTTTGATATTCATTATTTTAAATAGCAGTCAAGCTATCTTTTTATTCGCGCGTTTAATCGAATCGTAAACTCTCTTTTTTCGCAAAAATACATTTTGATTTTACTCCATTTATTAAACTTTAACTGGATAATGGGTTTTTTACTTATTTTTTTAGGTCCTACACGAGCGAGAAAGCATAGAGGACTCTGTCCTATGGGAAATCAAGCAAGGACGGCTGGCATTTTGGCACAAAGCTGACGAGTGTTTTAAGAGCAACCGCTGTAACCCAGAGATTGCTGCTTCGTTCTTCGAGGTAAAACGGAATATATACCCTTAAGATTATTGAAGCTTTGCACCATCACGTAATGGAGCCATGACAAGAGGCATAACAATTGGCACTGAATTTATTTTTATTTTGTATTTACATATTTCTATATTTTTAATAAATTTTTACCTCATCACCACTGTGTCTCCTACGGTTGACATTCTGGATTTTTTGATTAACTTTGAAACGATTTAAAAAATGTGGACCCTTCCTTCCTGTGTTACCTTTTGATTGATTGTATCCTGCTTGGTTTCATTAGACTCAGGCTGAAGATAATGACCTATCGTTTACGGAGAAATCCCGAATGCTATCGATGGCTCTCCAATGGTATTCCCGAACCGTTACGACTGGGAATAAGGAAGGCCGACAGAAAGAGGAACTGAGCAAGCTGGAGAAAAGAATATGGCTGTGTTCTATCAGGGCTGAAATGGAAAAGAACCGTGAGGTATTTGTTATAGAAAGAAATTATTGAATGAATGAATGAATGAATGAATGAATGAATGAATGAATGAATGAATGAATGAATGAATGAATGAATAAATGAATGAATGAATGAATAAATGAATGAATGAATGAATAAATGAATGAATGAATGAATGAATGGAAGGCGGGAGGGAGGGAGGGAGGGAGGGAGGGAGGGAAGGAGGGTAGGATGGATGGATGGAGTTAGGGAGGGAAGGAAGGGGAAAAACCTTCATTTTTGGTCATTCTTTCTGTATATTTTAGGTTCGATTTGCTCGATCGGTCAGCCATCTAGAGTTCTTGCCCTCATCATCTGACTGGGCTGCAGGAGTATTCATAAACCGTCCTAGCGATGATACCTTGGAAGGGTCTGGCACAAACGAGCTGATCCAACCAGAATCATTCGATACGAGTATGAGTACTGATGGAACTGTACTCACTACAGACGAGGTAGCCTTGCTTATATAAAACCCTTATTCGTATCGGGAAAAGAACCTGTGTTCCTTGATTTGAGACTCATGTACTCAGGGATTGCCTCCTTTTAGCCTGCGTAGCCAGGCGTTCCTCCCCAAGCCCCCTCCAAAATCCACAAGGAACGCCTGGCTTCGCAGGCTAGTCGCCTTTCAATGCCACGAATACCAACGGTAAAATAAAGATTATTCAACTTCAACAACACAAACACTTTAAGATAAGACTTTCGCTGGAACATGCTTATATGCTACACCAAATTCGAGAGTGACCCTCAGTAATAGAGAATTTGAAACTCAAGTATTGACATTCAATTGATTTTTTGTCATCCTTTCTTCCTGGCTGAGGATCACTGTTTCACTGTTTTGTCTCTGACCTTTCCTTCCCCTCCACTTACGTGACTTCCACTTCTCCAATGTTTTCAGTATTTTTATAACCACATATCCCCCATTTCCATTTCATTAACAGTTGTTATCTTCAGAGAATATTTAAAGCTAACTAATGTTTTTAAAAAAATATTTACCAGGAATTCTCAGCGCTTGAAAGAGTAATTGGTGACCTCTTAGAAGGGTGTTACGTGACCCAGGCACGTCGCCTGGCCGCTCATTTTGAATATACGAGTCAAGATCTTAATATCATTCTGGTAAGATGAATGGAGATGTTGCTTACACTAGACTAAGCCTATCAGCTCAAAAAAAATTTAGTAACTAGATATCCCTCCCTTTAAAAAACAGTTACTCATACGATAACCATTTCTATGGGAAGCCATTTCTTAAGGGAAACCATTTCAATGTTACGGCATGTCGTACCGTGTACGAGCTATAAGTCAACACCGTATGTTTCCCACATATACGATAACCATTCTTATCAATCAATTACGATGTTGCGGCATGTCGTACCGTCTATACATACTATAAATCAGTACCGTATATTTCCCACTCTTACGATAGCCATTCTCATTTCACGGCCTTTCTTTTTGTAATCATTCCAACAGATATTATTTGCTTTTGTTTTATTAGTCTTGTATCTTTTTGGCCCAAGCCACGCGATTCGTAGACACCCTTGACGATCCGATTCGCAAACTCCTAAACCAGACTCCTCACCGTTGTATCAGTGTGTCGGGGTCTGGTTCCAACCTGGAGGGCATAAAGCGTAGTGGTAGCTTTGTGTTGAGTACCAGTCTAACGGACAGTGTTGGCCATGGTGCTGATGACTCCATCTCTGTGGACTGGGTCCAGGTGGAGGACACCATCACTGCCATGGAATCCTTGACGTATTTCTGCAAGAAGGGGAAGAAATGCTGCGCGCGCATAACCACGTGTTACAAGATAGCGCAGGTATTGTGCCTTTCAATTTGAAGCGTTTTTTGGCAGGGTGTGAAGGGTGGGGTGGGTGGTGGGGTGGGGTGGGGGGGCGGTATAATTGCATATGAAATTTCTATGCAGAAAGCGCAGATGGTGGGCGCTAAAAATGCGCCGCCTCTCACTGATGTGGTTATGGATATGATCCTCTAACCCGCAATTATATGCGAGTACAGTAGAATTATAAATTCTACTTTGCTTGTGGAATGAGGGCGATGGGTTTCCTGCTATATAGATATGTGTGCAACCACTGGCATATAAATAACGATGAAACAGCCGCCATGTTGGTTCAGCTAACAAGAGATGCTAATAGACCAATTCGGCTAACATAATGTTTTACCCAATTATAACCTACTGGGAATCCCCCTCCCCACCAAACCCAAACCAAATCCCCATTGTTTTGGCTTGGCCCATCAGTTTTCTCTTATTGGATGTCGCGCTATCTTTGTAAGGAAAAGGATTAGTATTAATATCGTATGTTGTTGGATGTTACTATATTCCAGACCCTTGGTCTAGAGTACGAGGCTGTAGTGACTGACAAGCCCTTCAATGTCCTACATTCCCTGCTGGTATCTGGATTCGATTCTCGTTACAAACTGGCCGATGCTTATATCAAAGCCTTTGACTTGAGCTCGGACGAGGTAAGATAGACTAATCCTGCTAGTACTAACTTTATACACTCAATAGACGTAATGTTTTCCCATTAAAGACCACGTGTCATTCCCTAGAGTATTGTTTGAGGTTTGCGCTCGGTTGCGCATGGGACGACACATGAATATGGGTACAACTCAAACAAAGAATCTTATTCTCAATGGAATAACACGTGGTCTGAAATGGGACAACAGCCGAGGAGGTCTATTGCAACATCAACCATGTAAAAGAAATAGAAATATAGATAATTTGTAGTGAGAGGTTATTCCGGGCGAAAACCCTTGGAAATAAATTCGGGAAGATTGATTTCCGACCTCGCTGGGATGTTCTATGTTTCAGAGTTCGCTCTGTTGCCTACAAACACTTGTTTCAAGTCAAGGCATTTGGGTCAATACAATTAATGTTTAAAAACTGACACAAATTCCAAAAATACGGTTTTTCACTAATAAATGGTATTTCACAGGTTGTAGGATTTCTCAAAGATACCATTCTGTTATCGCTGAGGGTCTATTGTGGCGAAGAAAGGTCTAAAGCAGCAGCCACACGGGTCAACATCGGTGGTGACGGTAAAAATACACAGCCGTATCAGATGCTTAGGCTAAGGTCAAACGTCGAACTCTGCATGAGCCGAACCTAACTGTATTTGGGTACGACTCATATAATTAAGTTCGACTGACTAAGTCAAACGTCGAACTTATCTTTATGTCGAACTCAAATAAATAAAACCAAACAAATTGTGTTTAATATCTATTCAGTCAACGGTAACACCATCAATGCCAGTCCATAAATTAAATCATGAGCTGCAGTATTCAACTGCAGTAGCCATGTTGAAAAACATTCGTTAACGGCGCATGCGTGGTAACAAAGAATAATTTCCTAGTAAATGAGTGTAAAACATACATTAACATGATTTATGTATTTAGATCAGCTCATGTGAGGTTCGACGTTTGACCACAAGTCGATCTACAGTCGTTCTTCCCGACTGACCTATAGTCGTGAAGATCCACTTAGTCGGTCCAAAATCAATCGGTCCAACTTAATTGGATCAAACGTCGAACTTCACATGAGCTTATTTCGAACAATTGAGTTCGGCTCATATGAAGTTCGACGTTTGACCTGAACCTTAGTCAGCTAATTACCTCTAAATACCATTCAAATTATTTTCCCGTCGTTTTGACTGGCCGAGAGAAGTGCCTATAAATAATGTTCTACTCATGCGCATCACGTTGTAAGGTCGTTTTGCTGCAAATAACAGTCTGGTCATGTGCAGTAAATTACGTTTGTCACCATGGTTTGCATTCCTGATCTGTCAGATAATGACTTGGCATGTTTGAAAGATAAGCCAAAAATAATTGAAATGGTAACTTGGTTATCACAAAATATCGTAGTTTGTTTTTGTCTTCCGAGCAATTATTTCGGCATCGGCAAATAATTTTTCGTTCGCCACTAACAAATCACTCAATAGACCACTCATCGTGACAGACCTCTGGGGGAATGAAGAGCTATTGTTTTGAAACTCGTCGCGATATCATCGTTATTTCTTTCGTATCCTTTGGGATACTCATGAATGTTTCGAAGAGTAAAAACAAAAGAAAATGAATCCCCTGGAGGTTTGTCACGCTGAATTGGGAAAACATTGTCACGCCACGAATAAGGTCTATTTTCTGGTCAACCTCGTCCAGTAATTGCTTGTTATTAACCCCTACGTTCACTGCCTTCTACATTGATATAATTTTCTTCGTATTTCCCAAGAACTTTCAAATGGGGAAAACGATCTTATCTTCAACGCGGCCCCTTCCTGTGATGACGTCATTCAAGTAATCCGACTGTGCTCGGATCAAGCGTTACTTGGCAACCGTCTCTTAGAAACGGCAGCCAGTGTTGCACGTGATCGTGTTTCGAGGACTGGTAGCAACAAAGGTAAGTCACCTCTCTTTCATAGGACCCTTTTTCTCTCCAAAGTTTTCTCATTTCCAACTAGATTCTATGGGTATCGAGGAAGGCGTAGCGATAGTTTATTCGCCTCAACTCTGGGGTGTCGGGTTCGATCTCTTGACTCGATATCACATTTGAGTAGAGTTTGTTTGGTCTCTCCTTTGATTTGAGGGTTTTCTTTAGCGCGTCCAATTCCAGTGAGTTAGCTGTGCCCTGACATTTATCATTTATCAACCCAGAGGTAACCCTATTAATGAAATTCACTCTCGACCCCATAGCGCTGTCATTCGTACTGCGCATGCTAGAAGAAATACCAATTTCAAGCGTTGTGATTGGGCAGAACATTTCGCGCCATGATTGGCCTTTAGCATTTCGTAGAGCATTTGCATTAAGGTTTGCCTGTGCATTCACTGTCTTATTTTTGTTTGTAAAGCATTACATCTTGAAGTAGAGCTGCTAGTACGAGCCCATGAGTGTCATACAATAGCCTGTAATATGGAAGGAATAACAAGCGTGCTCAAATGTGGAAGACACCTGACCGCTGCACTCGCTAATTCAGAAGAATATCGACTAATGGTGAGAAAAACAGTGGAAAGAAACGCTCGAGTTATTTTACATTAATTTGAATTATTGAGAGAATATGTAATTTTTATTCTATATTTTCTTATTACTATTTTCATTCTTCTTTTTTATTTTCAATATTTTCCATGAGATCCTTGAGTGATATTTTTTTGAGTTCTGAAAAAAATTCTTGTACGTTGTTTTTGTTGAATTCCTCTTGACTTCTTTTATCAAAGGTTCGTCTGCTGACAGGCATAGGTCGTTTTCGTGAGATGTCTTACATATTTGATACTCTACTACGTCACCATCATTTTGAGCTGCTTTGCCAAAGAGGAATCGATAAGGTATTTGTTCCTTTGCCTTGTGTCCGTCTCTCTTGGTTTTCTTTCTTCCGCTTGCTTGCTCCTTCCCCAACTTGTTCATTGAATTGCTGGCTTGCTGGCTTGCTTACCGTGCACGGCGTGCGTGTTTTTTCATGGTACGAGTCCTTTTCTCGTGTAGGAAAACAAGCTTAAAGTCGCCCTACTAGAGTACCTCAAGAGGTGTCATCCAGACGATGACGAGAAGTACAAAATTGTCGCCATGCACTTTAGTATGTACCGTGAACTAGCAGATACCTGGGAGACGTCGGCGATCACCCAAATGAAAGAGCTAAAAGATCAACAAATAAGTGAGTCCAACCAAACAAAATATTTAAATGAAATGAGGATAGTACACATTGCTTTTGCAGGGCCGGAGGCTTATTTAATTGTTGACGGAGGACTTATTGGGAGGGGAGTGTCTTAAAATAGAGGAAGTATGCTATTTTATAACAACTATTCCCAACAGTTAAGACACGTTGAAATTGCATATCCATATATATAACGCTAGTTGGTATTTACGAACATTAGCATCGTGCAAGGGAGCACGCCATACTGCATGGATCTTGTTCCGACTGCTATTCGTCTTTAGACACCATTTTGATTGTTGACGCGGTTTTTCCCCATAACTGCTTTTTTCTATTTTATTTTTCAGCGGCCAAACCTGAGCTGGAATCCAAGTTGACATCCATAATGAATTCATTCAAGTACGCCACGGACTATTACACCAAGGTATGATATATTATATTAAACACACATGTATATGTAATAATATAAAAATTATATAATTTTCCCGTACAAAATTATGGCACGAATTATGGTTCTTCGGTTTTACTCAGGGCCCATCCACACTTGTCCGGAAATGTTTGTATCCGCACATTTTTTTTTTTTTTTTTTTTGCGGATACGAAAGTGTTTGCGTTTTCAACGTCCACACGTATTCGTTTTCGTAGAATTTGCGGATACGGCCACAAAAGTTTGTGGATACAAAGGTTTCCGGATACGTGTGGACAGGGCCTCACACCGTAGAACCTAACAAACCTTCCAATTACTGGTTTTCAATCATTTCAAAGAGAATGTAATAACAAAAGACACGGGGGCCATGTTGGATGATATAACAAAAGAGACTATTGACGGATCTTTTGTTAAATTCATCCAACATGGCGGCCGTGAAAACCATCAATTCAATCTGTTTGGTTTAGATCAAGACAGAAGTCGTTTCAGTATAACACCACACTAAATTTGAACTTCTGATTCGTCAATTTTATTTTTCAGGAAGGTTGTTTCCAGCACTCCCAGAAGTGTCTCAAGTACGCCCGTCTTGTCAAGCTACAGCTTCATCTTCTACCGTCCGGTATTCGTGTTATTAACCTGAATGAAGGAGGACTTAAACAGTTCCTCTCCGAACACAACCACTTCTTTGAGGTGAGGAACGATACAACGACTCGAAAAACGGAGATCAATTTGAATAACTATCGTTGGGAACTGATAGACATGTGAATACACATATGTTTCGACGTGAACACGAGGCTTGTCAGTCCCCAGTTAGTGTAGAACAATATCCCCCCCCCCCCCCCCCCCATACGCAAATGAAAAAGGATCATTTTGCCTTTTTTTTGTTAAAGAAAAAAGTGCGTGCTCGCCCATAATAAAAGCGTGTGCATTGCCGTGTTCGCTCATCTAATTTGCATCTCAATCCTCTTCAGGCTCTTCTGGTCGTCGATGCATACGAGAAACGAGGTTCAAATCTATGGATTAGCGCCATCTACTATCACGTGGTCGTGGCCGGTGATTTCAAGTACTGGCAGGACCTGCGATCTGTTATGACTCCTGCTAGTGTTCTGTTCGTTGATGTGGCTAACAAGTAAGTTCGACAATTGTAAAGCTGTGTGTAATTCTCTTGGGTCTTGCGCCAACTAGCCATTCTGATAGTGAGGAAATAGTACTTGATCGCGTATGCATTGCTGTTCATTGTAGGAATGTTTCAGGTGACATATTTCCAAAATGTCTTCTATTTCCTTCCCAAAAACAGTCTTTTGACAATTGGCTGTAACGTTGTTACATTTTTTACGTTTTTCATATTTTTTTTTTCAGATTTAAAAATGCCAACAGCCATCAGTCTCCACAAGTGACTCAAAATATGAAGAAACTGCTCACCTATCTACCTGAACTACGAGTACGCTACAGGATAGCTACAGACCTTGGATTCAGGGATGTGTCATCTGCAATACTAGAGAGAGACGGTGGGGCTTATCTTAGAGATATTATGGGCATCTCATCAAGTACCCTATAGGATAGATACAGACCTTGGATTCAGGGATGTGTCATCTGCAATACTAGAGAGAGACGGTGGGGCTTATCTTAGAGATATTATGGGCATCTCATCAAGTACCCTATAGGATAGATACAGACCTTGGATTCAGGGATGTGTCATCTGCAATACTAGAGAGAGGCGGTGGGACTTATCTTAGAGATATTATAGTCATTTCATCAAGTACCCTTTAGGATAGCTACAGACCTTGGATTCAGGGATATGTGTCAATGGCAATAGACCCCCTGCGTGGGACGTCAACTGGGTCACAACACAATGAAAACAATTAACAAGAGAAATGTCTTTAAATATCTAGAGAAGAAAATTATTAATTGTTTAGACCCCTGCAGATTGGGGGTTAGTTCAAGGGGTCTATGCTAAAGTAGGACTGACCACAACTAAATAACATTCAAAATTATGATACAGATTTCATATTGAATTAAAATTTAGCACAATAAAGCCTGGTTTTCTCTAGCGACGGAAGCAGAAGCAGAAGCAGAAGCAGAAGCGTAAGACGTCTTATGTTCCTGTGAAAATCAAAAAACGGAGACGTAAGCAGAAGCAGAACATCGACGGAAGTATAAGCAGAAAGAACGGAAGGTTTTCTTTTTCTTATGCTTATGCTTCTGCTTCCGTCCTTATGTCGCTAGTGAAAATCAGATTCTTATGCTTCCGTCGCTAACATACAGAAGCACAAGGTGGTAAGCCAATCAAATTCTCGTACTCAGTCCCCTGCACGGGTAACTTCCTATTGTGTCTCTTATGCTTTCGTCACATTCATTTACACTAGAACATAACGATCTTATGCTTATGCTCATGCTTATGCTTATGCTTCTGCTTCCGTCGCTTATGTCGCTAGTGAAAACCAGCCTTAAACAAGACATCACGTTAGACTTAAAATAGACAAAATTTATGTAAGAGAAATTATAGACTTTTAGCAAGAATTGTACAAATTATTTTCTTACAAATTTGAAATTTAAAAAAATAAAAAAGTCCTCATTGATAATAAGCGCTGCAGCTGATTTGAGTAATCCAACAGTAAACTTTGAAGTCTTACCTATAAACTACATTCTCGTATGTTGCCCATGAACAACAATATGTTTTTCATGTTCCAATTCCCATTAAAGCATAAAAGACATTAGAGAACTTCAGAAACTTCACTTAAACTATAAATCCCTTTCTTTCCTCCTTCTTTTTTCTTCATTTTTTTCCCTCTTAATAATTTCAGTATCGTTAAAGGGTACTAGTTTGAAGGGACCATCAAAAATGCTCTCTTAGACATTATTTTGGTTGAGCAAAGTGGCAGAGGTAAATTATGCTCAATACATAACGCAATCATGTAACTCAAAGTAGTCATAAAGGTAAAATTTATTATCCTAATGTTGAATGTCTATCGATCACTTTGAAAAGTTGTGAAAACACCCAAAATCCATCGAAACCATGGGCTGGTGAGAGAATGATAAAGACTGGGCTACCTGTGGAGGGGTTTGAGTGAAGAGCGAGAGAGATGTGTTTGGAGAAAAGGATGTTGTGAGAGAGAATCGGAATTGTAAAGAGAATAAACTCGTTATTTGGATTAAGTCTTAAAGCAGGAGTTGGAGACTACATTCATAAATTATCGTACATAGTCCATGTTTTTGGGCCTAAAATGACCCATTTTTAAATACTTTGAATTATGCATGACTTTGAAAAAGGTGTGAAAAACACCCAAAATCCATCAAAACCATGGGCTGTAGTCCATGCCAAGAGAAAATTAACTAGATCATGTTCTCTTGTCCATACTTTTTGGCCAAAATGACCCATTTTTAATTTCTCTTAAATTATGCATATCTTTTTAAAAGATGTGAAAAACACCCAAAATCGATCAAAACCATGGGCTATAGTCCATGCTTTTTGCCTAAAAATGGCCCAAAACGACCTTTTTTTCATCCTTATTATATTTTGCATATTTAATTAAAAGGTGTGAAAATGATCCAAAATCGATCAAAACCATGGGCTATAGTCCATGCTTTTTGCCTAAAAATGGTCAAAAATGACCAATTTTACTTTCTTCATAAATTATGTATATATTTTCAAAAGGTGTGAAAATGACCCAAAATCGATCAAAACCATTGGCTATAGTCCATGCTTTTTGCCTAAAAATGGTCAAAAATGACCAATTTTACTTTCTTCATAAATTATGTATATATTTTCAAGGTGTGAAAATGACCCAAAATCGATCAAAACCATGGGCTATAGTCCATGCTTTTTGCCTAAAAATGGTCAAAAATGACCAATTTTACTTTCTTCATAAATTATGTATATATTTTCAAAAGGTGTGAAAATGACCCAAAATCGATCAAAACCATGGGCTATAGTCCATGCTTTTTGCCTAAAAATGGTCAAAAATGACCAATTTTACTTTCTTCATAAATTATGTATATATTTTCAAAAGGTGTGAAAATGACCCAAAATCGATCAAAACCATTGGCTATAGTCCATGCTTTTTCCCTAAAAATGGTAAAAAATAACCAATTTTACCTTCTTTATAAATTATGCATATCTTTTCAAAAGGTGTGAAAAACACCCAAAATCGATCAAAACCATGGGCTATAGTCCATGCTTTTTGCCTAAAAATGGCCCAAAACGACCTTTTTTTCATCCTTATTATATTTTGCATATTTAATTAAAAGGTGTGAAAATGATCCAAAATCGATCAAAACCATGGGCTATAGTCCATGCTTTTTGCCTAAATATGGTAAAAAATGACCAATTTTACTTTCTTCATAAATTATGTATATATTTTCAAAAGGTGTGAAAATGACCCAAAATCGATCAAAACCATTGGCTATAGTCCATGCTTTTTGCCTAAAAATGGTCAAAAATGACCAATTTTACTTTCTTCATAAATTATGTATATCTTTTCAAAAGGTGTGAAAATGACCCAAAATCGATCAAAACCATGGGCTATAGTCCATGCTTTTTGCCTAAAAATGGTCAAAAATGACCTATTTTACTTTCTTCATAAATTGTGCATATCTTTTCAAAAGATGTGAAAAACACCCAAAATCGATCAAAACCATGGGCTATAGTCCATGCTTTTTGCCTAAAAATGGCCCAAAACGACCTTTTTTTCATCCTTATTATATTTTACATATTTAATTAAAAGGTGTGAAAATGATCCAAAATCGATCAAAACCATGGGCTATAGTCCATGCTTTTTGCCTAAAAATGGTCAAAAATGACCAATTTTACTTTCTTCATAAATTATGTATATATTTTCAAAAGGTGTGAAAATGACCCAAAATCGATCAAAACCATTGGCTATAGTCCATGCTTTTTCCCTAAAAATGGTAAAAAATAACCAATTTTACCTTCTTTATAAATTATGCATATCTTTTCAAAAGGTGTGAAAATGACCCAAAATCGATCAAAACCATGGGCTATAGTCCATGCTTTTTGCCTAAAAATGGTCAAAAATGACCTATTTTGCATTTATGATTCTTAAAACGTCTTGTGGTGACATACACAGGCTGGGTATGCATCTTCTTGAGTCGTAGCATTATTATAACATAAACTACTGGGTATTGATCACTGACAGAGCTATGCCTAACATTTGCCTTTTAAACTTGTTTTATGTCAGATGCTAAAATAACGTCTAACAAGCGATCTTAAAGACGCTGTGACTCAGTTCGGAGTCGTAATAAAATGTGATAAATTGAAGGAGCGGTAGAAACTTGAGAGAGCCTTCGCAAGGTTCTTTTCAATGGATGTGAACAGGTCTCAACCTTGTAGTCTTACGCTTAGTTCACATCCAGCGAAAAATGGAATGCGCTGTATTATTACTATCTATCTATTTCGCGGTTTAATGACTCATGCTATGGAAGAAAAAAAGCTATATGGAATAAAAATAAACGAATAAAGATAAATAACTTTAGAAATCTTGCGTTTTCATTGGTTGGGGTATCTATATAGCTTCGCAGGGCATTGTGGGTATTCTATTGTCCCATCAGCCCCTTGGGTCACGAGCAAAAAAAAAACATGGAAGCTAGAGGAATATGAAGAGGAACGAAAAACATCGCTATTAGACGGTAAGAAAATTTTGGAAACTAAAAAATAGCTCTCGTATTATGTAATTAAAATGTTTTTCCTTTATTATTGGCCTTTTTTCCTGGTATTTGCTGTCTTTGCGTTGAATTAACGAGTGTTTTTTGTGGCACGTGCGAAGTTGTCATGGATGTACTGTAAAAACAAGTATTCAAACATACATTTTGTGTATCTTTGAACATTTAGAATATGTGTATTAATATTTTTTCGAACATCTTTGCCCAATTTTCCATTTCTTTAAAAGAATTTCTAAAACCAATTTTCTTCGTACTTTGAAGACCAATACCTCCCCTCACCTACTCCTCCCTGAGAACAAAAAACCAACACTGAAATAATTTGTCTAGACATATTATGTTTTGTGAGAAATTTTTTCCTTAGAATAATTAAGCTTATAGAAAACATAATTTATACAAAGTATTACAAAATATTTGTTCGAAATACTGATTAGAGAGATTCCTACATGTAGCCTGCAAAGCAGGCGTTCTTAAGGGTTTGGGGAAAAATCTTAGTTTTGGGTGGAAATTTGGAACGAGCGAGAATTGAAACTGAGCAAAAAGGACGCAGAAGGGGGAGGGGGCGGGAAGGGGAAGAAGGGAAAGCCTGCCAATCACGTTCGAAGATTATTTTAACGGAAGTGAAATAAGAGCACTCTATGATATAAACAATTTGCACTTTCTTTATTGTTCTGTTCTTACTGTTTTCAAATTCTTCTTGAATGCATATTAATAAGCTTTCTTTTGGAATTTTTCTGTTCTTTGAGGAAAACCTCTCAAAATAACATCGTTATCTCAGTAGTCAGTTGTTTGTCAGTCATAAGTTTTGCTCTTGAAAATCTCAATGAAATCTGATGGCCGCTTTTTCATTTAGAATTGCTATACCCAGAGAAAGAAAGTTACTTTGTATTGGACAACATTAAAATTTCTGAGAAATCCCTGCTAATGGGGGTATGGATTGGCAAGCAAATTGGTGACATGTAAACAGCTATTCCTCCAGATCCCTCCCTCCCCCTATAAAAAAAACAAATGCTCTGCAATTTTAAGGGGTTCTATGGAAAAAAAAAAAGAAATTTGAAATTTTGTCCGTTCTCAGTTTTTACGAAATAGTTCTTATGAAATTATTATTTTATCCGTGCTAATAATGCTAATTACAAAAATTATTGTTTTGTTTAGATGCATGGTAACCTCCACTTGTTTTACAAATCCAAACGCCTCTTGGGAGCTTGAAAGGACTGCCAATGTTTACTGTGTGACACTACTGTACTGTAACTAGACCAGTTAGACACAGTGAACCAATCAAAATGTGGCATGAAAAAAGCACATTCCAACTATGAGTGCTGGAGCAATGGGCAAGAACCTATAATATTCATCTCCGTATGGTATTTCAGCACAAATCAGGTAGGTAAATATTATTATAGTTGTTACATTTTATATTTATTACCAGGTTACCTAACACCAGTCATATAATACCTTTTTAAAGTGCACCTACTACACTATACACCCTATTTTTTATATTTTAAAAATGTTTTGTGGTATTTTAGTCACATTTTTTGAGAATTGAATGCGAAAAATTGTTTTAGAAATGCGAAATGTGTGGTTCATTACCACAGAATCAAAGCAGGAGTCTGGATGTGAGTGTGACGTCACTGCAAGCCATGACCTGTTGCTTGGTGCCTGAAAGTTGGTAAACAAATTTGGTACTTTTGAAAGACAGAAGAGCTTGTTGAAGACAAATTTGTGAAATACTCTGATATAGAATCTGTGGTTGTGTTGGCCTGTGGTGATGTCACACGTCGCTTGACTCCTCTGTAATTACAGTCATGGTCCCCTTTCTTCGGCTAAAATGGTCTATTTTCCGATCTTTGACAGACTAGCAGAAATTCCTGTTTTGATGGATCTAAAAACAAATTTTCAAAGAGCTGCTTTATGTGACTTAAAGTTTGACTACAAATTGGAAAGAAATAGGGTATGTGATGCACTTTAACCTGCAGATATGTGTCACTTGCTCACATTATCACTCACTAAGATGTAATCAGATCAGTAATTAAATGTTACTGAATCTTCTCAAGTCACCTGCTTACCTTTGTTACACGAGGAGGGTGAGGTGGGGATAAACCTCAATGGGGTGAGGTGGAGATAAACCTCAATAGGGTGAGGTGGGGATAAACCTCAATAGGGTGAGGTGGGGATAAACCTCAATAGGGTGAGGTGGGGATAAACCTCAATAGGGTGAGGTGTTGATAAACCTCAATAGGGTGAGGTGTTGATAAACCTCAATAGGGTGAGGTGGGGATAAACCTCAATGGAGTGAGGTGGAGATAAACCTCAATAGGGTAAGGTGGGGATAAACCTCAATAGGGTGAGGTGTTGATAAACCTCAATAGGGTGAGGTGTTGATAAACCTCAATAGGGTGAGGTGGGGATAAACCTCAATAGGGTGAGGTGGGGATAAACCTCAATAGGGTGAGGTGTTGATAAACCTCAATAGGGTGAGGTGGGGATAAACCTCAATAGGGTGAGGTGGGGATAAACCTCAATGGGGTGAGGTGGAGATAAACCTCAATAGGGTGAGGTGGGGATAAACCTCAATAGGGTGAGGTGGGTATAAACCTCAATAGGGTGAGGTGTTGATAAACCTCAATAGGGTGAGGTGGGGATAAACCTCAATAGGGTGAGGTGTGGTAAAACCTCAATAGGGTGAGGTGTTGATAAACCTCAATGGGGTGAGGTGTTGATAAACCTCAATGGGGTGAGGTGGGGACAAACCTTAATAGGGTGAGGTGTTGATAAACCTCAATAGGGTGAGGTGTTGATAAACCTCAATGGGGTGAGGTGTTGATAAACCTCAGTAGGGTGAGGTGGGGATAAACCTCAATAGGGTGAGGTGGGTATAAACCTCAATAGGGTGAGGTGTTGATAAACCTCAATAGGGTGAGGTGTTGATAAACCTCAATAGGGTGAGGTGGGGATAAACCTCAATAGGGTGAGGTGTGGATAAACCTCAATGGGGTGAGGTGTTGATAAACCTCAATAGGGTGAGGTGGGGATAAACCTCAATAGGGTTAGGTGTGGATAAACCTCAATAGGGTGAGGTGTGGATAAACCTCAATAGGGTGAGGTGTGGATAAACCTCAATAGGGTGAGGTGTGGATAAAGCTCAATAGGGTGAGGTGGGGATAAACCTCAATGGGGTGAGGTGGGGATAAACCTCAATGGGGTGAGGTGTGGATAAACCTCAATAGGGTGAGGTGGGTATAAACCTCAATAGGGTGAGGTGTTGATAAACCTCAATAGGGTGAGGTGGGGATAAACCTCAATAGGGTGAGGTGTGGTAAAACCTCAATAGGGTGAGGTGTTGATAAACCTCAATGGGGTGAGGTGTTGATAAACCTCAATGGGGTGAGGTGGGGACAAACCTCAATAGGGTGAGGTGTTGATAAACCTCAATAGGGTGAGGTGTTGATAAACCTCAATGGGGTGAGGTGTTGATAAACCTCAGTAGGGTGAGGTGGGGATAAACCTCAATAGGGTGAGGTGGGTATAAACCTCAATAGGGTGAGGTGTTGATAAACCTCAATAGGGTGAGGTGTTGATAAACCTCAATAGGGTGAGGTGGGGATAAACCTCAATAGGGTGAGGTGTGGATAAACCTCAATGGGGTGAGGTGTTGATAAACCTCAATAGGGTGAGGTGGGGATAAACCTCAATAGGGTTAGGTGTGGATAAACCTCAATAGGGTGAGGTGGGGATAAACCTCAATAGGGTGAGGTGTGGATAAACCTCAATAGGGTGAGGTGTGGATAAACCTCAATAGGGTGAGGTGGGGATAAACCTCAATAGGGTGAGGTGGGGATAAACCTCAATGTGGTGAGGTGGGGATAAACCTCAATAGGGTGAGGTGGGGATAAACCTCAATAGGGAAAGGGTGGTGATGAACTTCAATATTAGGGCAAAGGGTACTTGTATTGGTTACTTATGGATTTTTTTATTTTTTTCTCAGGAAAAGACAAGTGATTATTTTGCTAAGGTTGCAGTATTTGATACTTGGCCTTTTTTATACCTAGTCCTATTTCCTGGACTTTGTAAAAATTGTGTTGTAAAGCATGTTTTGTTTGAAAAAATAAAGTTTGACTTTGGACTTAGAATGTATTCTCTGTTTTTTTAATTAATTCCATCTCTACCCTCTCCACGCCCTTTTTGGCTAATACCACCCCAAGGTCCCTGAGCACCAATACCTCCTTGAGGTCTCGCCAGCACCACTACCTCCTGGAGGTCTCGCCAGCACCACTACCTCCTCGAGGTCCCACCAGCACAGATTGTTGCTACCCCCCGCTGACCAGGACCACAGCAGTAAAATTACTGTCCCGACAACAGCCAGCTTATGGAACCATACCAGATAACTCCTCTAATGGGGAACACTGGTGATAAGAATATCAGACGCTGAACTCCCTACAGACCCATGAGAGTACCTTGATGGCAAGCCAGCCTTTGTACTGTGAGGATTATTGCAAGTAGAAGAATTACAAAATAACCACACCCCACTACCCATAGGTTTTACTGCACAACAGTGATTTATATATCAGAGTGACGTGATCTATAATGTTATAGCTAATGATAGGGACTGGCGTTATAATGTATTCAATTAAGTATTAATGTATTCAGAGTCTGTTGAGAAACTGGGTTTGTAATTTATTCAATTAAGTATTAATGTATTCAGAGTCTGCTAAGGGACTGGGTTTATAATGTATTCAATTAAGTATTAATGTATTCAGAGTCTGCTAAGGGACTGGGTTTATAATGTGTTCAATTAAGTATTAATGTATTCAGAGTCTGCTGAGGGACTGGGTTTGTAATTTATTCAATTAAGTATTAATGTATTCAGAGTCTGCTAAGGGACTGGGTTTATAATGTATTCAATTAAGTATTAATGTATTCAGAGTCTGCTGAGGGACTGGCTTTATAATGTATTCAATTAAGTATTAATGTTTTCAGAGTCTGAGAAACTTGGTTTGAAATTTATTCGATTAAGTATTAATGTATTCAGAGTCTGCTGGGTTTATAATATATTCAATTGACTATTAAATATATTTAGAGTCTGTTAAGGGACTGGTCTATAGTTTATTCAATTAGGTATTAATATATTCATCACATTGGTGAGTGCGAGGTGAGTGCAGATGACATGGCTGCCGCATAAGTAAGGCTCATTAAATAATGATGTCATCGTGAAATAGAACAATGATTAAATCACAACACTTTAAGTTAAAGATATTTTTGATTGTGCAATATGATTTAAGGGTTCACTTTCAGTTTTGGATAACTGTAAATTTTGGATAAAATGACATTTTTCCATATTTGTGGCATTTTAGAATTTATATGATAATTTACATTTACCATGCCATTTTATGTTTATTTTATTTTTAGTTAGGTGTTTTAGGGCATTGAACAAAATGGGCTTTTGAATTTGAATAGCCTTAGGCAATATCCTGGCTATGCCCCCCCCCCCCCCCCCCCCCACTGCTGAACTTTTGGTATGAAATGTTTTCCATTTGTTTTTTCTTTAGTTGATATAGTTTTGTTGCTGTAGGTAAACCGTAAATATGTCACTGTTGTACACACCCATGAATAGTTTAAGATATGATTATTTATACTGGACTACTCACACTAACCTTCACAGTGACTGTCATTTACGTCATCAGCGCACTCCCATAAAATCTGCAAAGAGCCATCACCCGGTAAACTTACCCACAACATTCAGCAAGAGAACAATCAACTAATAAATGGCAACAAGGTTAGACTCTGTCAGGTTAATCGGTAATTTTTTTGCACTATCTGACGATGATACCTAGCCTGGTAGGGCAACTTCGGTTAGCACTGATAGGGCCTTGTGGGATCACTCTTCGTCTGGCCCCTACCCTTCGACCTGTCCGGCATGGGTGACCCTAACAGGAGTACATGACTCCGGCCGGCATAGCTCTAGGGGTCACTGGGACACGCAAACCGCCTCACCACGATAAGGTGGTGATCCCATCGAGACGGGTAAAGGACCTTGTGTGAGGTGTGCAATTGTTTGACTCAAAATTTATTGAGATATAAATAACTACAATGAAACAGCCACCATCTTGATTGATCTAATGAGAGAAGCTAATAAGGAATGTTTTGTTACCAAAAATACATAGTTATTTTAGAGAGTGTTTTAAACTAGTGAAGAATTCCTAGTAGATTTTGAAAAAAAAATCTGCCAATCTCATAATTAATTTTTTCAAAATAAAAAAAAATTATACTGGAATAAACTGAATTTAAAAAACACATTTCATATGCGATTTGTTTCTGAATTAT
Source organism: Actinia equina (assembly GCA_011057435.1). NCBI lineage: Eukaryota > Metazoa > Cnidaria > Anthozoa > Actiniaria > Actiniidae > Actinia > Actinia equina. Next base: position 657,962 of record WHPX01000263.1, read on the forward strand.
TTATAGTCTTAGGTTTTGAATAAAACAAACTTATACTCTTATAACCTTTCTGTGACATTACAATGTGCTGAAAATAGTGTTGAATGATGATGTTTTCCACAAAAGTATTGTAAACCATAAAGAAAACATTCCTACAAAACATAAATTATATATTTTGTAAAATACATTGAACAAATTTGTGAAATAAATTTACTTGCAGGACTTAAAATAGCGGCAAAAAATGCAATCCCATTTTCCTAATTGCAAGTAAGATAAAATAATTACTATTATTGTGACCTACTGTATGATGTCGGGAATATGTCAAAAGAAATATTCAATTAAAATTCACTTGTCAAGAAACACTTGTGTTATTTTGAGCCCTGCACAGGCCTTTTCTGAGTTTGATAAACAGGGTGCATTGTGGTCTAGCTTGGGTACAAACAACACCATATACATGTAAGGCACGATGGACAAAAGATGTTTGTACCCAAGCTTGACCATAAACACCATAATCGCTATCTCAGAAAAGATGTATGTTACCAGTGCTATAGCTGAACACTGAACTTTTCCTATTCCTTCTACAGTGGTACCTCTATTAAGGCATGGCCAAGCCAAGTGGCTGCTTAAGAGGTTGGCTCTTAATGGTTCTACAAGTCATGAAACTCACCAGATAACCAAATAATGGCTAGTAGATAATGCAGCTATTATTGATTGTGCATTGATTGTGGATCTATGACTATGATTATGATGACATTTGTATTAAATCATTTTGTAACTTGCTCTAGAAACTTTCACTGTTGCACTTCTGTATTTTCTGCTGAAACTAATAATAAAATGCTTCTCGAAAAACCGCCACCGGATGTTTGAGTTGAATTAGCAGCTTGTAGACTTGTCACAACAAAGATTAAAGAAAAATTTCTTGTTGTTATCAATTGTCACATCATTTTCTGTCACCAAAATGGTATTAAGAATCATTAATCATAGGATTTTGTGGCCACATTAAATATTGGTAATACTAGCATTTGAGACCAGAAAATAGTGGCCGTCAGCATGGCCACTTAATAAAGGTGGCTGCAGAGGTATTAAATACAGTATTGAGTAACAATAATTATTTTGGGACTTAGCTGCTTAATAGAGGTACCACAGACTGTAGTTTTCTTTTTTCTCAAATCTTAACTACATGTAAAGCCAGTTCTTTTACTCCTATGTATAGGCCTAAGTAAAGCCTGAAATCTTTCAAATCCATCTTAGATTTGTTGAAATTCTACAAAATTCTTCTTTTAACATTTTTGTTTATACTACGGAATCCACTATAGTGTGGAAATGTGAGAAAAAAGCATCATGGCAAGCCTTTTTCCAGTATTTCCACACTCTGGTAGATTCTGTAGAGTACAAGGTATGCTTTTCTCATAGCCTACATAGGTATTGTAGTAAAACTATTTATTAATTTTTAAATTATTTTTAAATACGTTGATTCTAGATTTCAATTTTTAATTAAACCATATTACTCAAATTGATATCCTTATCTGTGGTGGGTGATTCCTGTCATCAGTATATTGATTGACTTGATCTTGATGGTGCTGCATCATCTCACAAAGGCTTTGCAGCACATATCAGCTTGGTACATGTATGACCAAGAGAAATAAACATAGTTATTAACCGGGCTAATTACTACATATTGACCTCGCATTTATAATGAGGGTTATAACAAAAATAAAGCCTTGTGAATAACAAAGAAAACTGCTTCAATTAAGAAATAATGGGCTATACATCTAATATTGGGCAAACAGCGTATCAAGGTGTGAATTCACAAAACGCAATACTAAATTCAGTCCCATCTCCACCCAGCTAAGTGAATAGTTGAATGGTAAAATATTTATTGATTTAAGCGATGCCTCTCTAAGTTATGAAGGTTTATACTTCCAATATGCTAATAAGTATGACGTCTATTAAGGCTTTATTAAATATACAAAATCAAACTGGTTCATTGATAAAGTATTCAAAAAGCATCTTTATTTTACTCATGGTTTACATGAAAGCTATTTTAAAAAATTATTTTCAAAATGGCCAGCATTTAGTATTACTAGTTACAAGAAAACCACTCAAGTACCTTACCTGACGTCATCATCATTAACATATTGGAAGTATAGACCTTCATAACTTACAGACTCATCACTCAAATCAAGAAATATTTTACCAATCAGCTATTTACTTCATGCAGAACTAGTACTGAATGTATTGTCAAAGGGTTCATTTGCACTTTAAGATTCTTAGTTAAAAAACTGATTCAGAGCAAAGTTCAAAATAGAATGCCTTTTTGAACGACGAATAAACCCCGAAAACACGAAATAAACCTTATCATAGCATTTGTATGGATTAGTGTAGAATATATAAGCATTTCTTACCGGATAAAGGATGGTATTTTCATCCACGTTTTTCTCCGTTTTCCGCCATCTTGTTTGTTTATGTTTTTGACAAAGCCCGCACAGCATCATGGGACACCACAGGGATACCATGTAGAAAAATCAGTATAAATTTGATTTCTTAAAAGTTCACAGTACCTTTTCACCGTACCACTACCACTACCACTTAAAAAGTAATGTGTTCCTTTAGATAGCCGCAAAACCAGTATAATTTCAGAGGAACATGATCAACGTGGATGACTTATACACTAAAAATGACAGTCTGGGGCAAGGTCTCTTCTCTTCTTTTTTCTTCTCTTCACTTCACTGCACTTCTCTTACTTCTTTTCTTTTCTCTTCCCTTCCCTCCTCTTTTCTTTTCTTCTCTTTTTTCGCTTTTCTCCTCTTCACCTCACTTCACTTTTCTTCTTTTCTTTCTTTTTCCTTCCCTTCTCTTCTCTTCTTAAAGTTTGTGCTGTCTTGTAAGAAAACTGCGCCAGAAAATAAAAAGACCCAACACCAACTAACAAGTATTTATTTTATATTGTTTGTGTTTGAAAGTTCTGTTAATACTTATGCAATTTCTACATACGAAAAGAATATAAACTTTTGGCTCAAAGAAATATATTCATATTATGTAATTTTCTTTTTATCAGTACTTATGGAACACCACAGAGAGGGGGGGGGTTAAAGGGTTCTTGATTATTATTATTTTTGGTTCTGCAATATCGTTTTTGTTTGATTTTTGTTTGTTTTTTTGGGGGGAAGGCGTTTGCTATTTCATTTTGGCTCTGCAATAGTTACATTCCCTGTGCACCCTCCTTACAAGATCAATCGCGCTCTACTCTTGCATCATTGTGCGCAACAAATTTCATCATGTGAACATGGCCCAAAATCGATCAAAACTATGGGCTATAGTCCATGCTTTTTGCCTAAAAATGCTCAAAAATGACCTATTTTACATTCTTCATAAATTATGCATATCTTTTCAAAAGGTGTGAAAATGACCCAAAATCGATCAAAACCATGGACTATAGTCCATGCTCTTTGCCTAAAAATGATCAAAAATGACCTATTTTACATTCTTCATAAATTATGCATATCTTTTCAAAAGGTGTGAAAATGACCCAAAATCGATCAAAACCATGGGCTATAGTCCATGCTTTTTGCCTAAAAATGCTCAAAAATGACCTATTTTACATTCTTCATAAATTATGCATATCTTTTCAAAAGGTGTGAAAATGACCCAAAATCGATCAAAACCATGGGCTATAGTCCATGCTTTTTGCCTAAAAATGCTCAAAAATGACCTTTTTTACATTCTTCATAAATTATGCATATCTTTTCAAAAGGTGTGAAAATGACCCAAAATCGATCAAAACCATGGGCTATAGTCCATGCTTTTTGCCTAAAAATGATCAAAAATGACCTATTTTACATCCTTCATAAATTATGCATATCTTTTCAAAAGGTGTGAAAATGACCCAAAATCGATCAAAACCATGGGCTATAGTCCATGCTTTTCGGCTCAAAATGGCCAAAAACGATCTATTTTGCATTCTTCATAAATATGCATTTCTTTTCAAAAGGTGTGAAAATGGCCCAAAATCGATCAAAACCATGGGTTATAGTCCATGCTTTTTGGCTCAAAATGGCCAAAAACGATCTATTTTGCATTCTTCATAAATATGCATTTCTTTTCAAAAGGTGTGAAAATGGCCCAAAATCGATCAAAACCATGGGCTATAGTCCATGCTTTTTGCCTAAAAATGCTCAAAAATGACCTTTTTACATTCTTCATAAATTATGCATATCTTTTCAAAAGGTGTGAAAATGACCCAAAATCGATCAAAACCATGGGCTATAGTCCATGCTTTTTGCCTAAAAATGGCCAAAAACGACCTATTTTGCATCCTTGTTATATTTTCCATATTTAATTAAAAGGTAGAAAATGACCCAAAATCGATCAAAACCATGGGCTATAGTCCATGCTTTTAGCCTAAAAATGACCAAAAACGATCTATTTTGCATCCTCCATACAATTTTTATATTTAATTAAAAGGTGTGAAAATGGCTCAAAATCAATCAAAACCATGGGCTATAGTCTATGCTTTTAGCCTAAAAATGGCCAAAAACGACCTATTTTGCATCCTTGTTATATTTTGCATATTTAATTAAAAGGTAGAAAATGACCCAAAATCGATCAAAACCATGCTTTAAGCCTAAAAATGGTCAAAAACGACCTATTTTGCATCCTTGTCATATTTTGCATATTTAATTAAAAGGTAGAAAATGACCCAAAATCGATCAAAACCATGCTTTAAGCCTAAAAATGCCCATAAACGAGCTATTTTGCATCCTTGTTATATTTCATATATTTAATTAAAAGGTGTGAAAATTATCCAAAATCGATCAAAACCATGGGCTATATATAGTCCATGCTTTTTGCCTAAAAATGGCCAAAAACAACCTATTTTGCATCCGTTATATTTTCCATATTTAATTAAAAGGTGTGAAAATGGCCCAAAATCGATCAAAACCATGGGCTATAGTCCATGCCTTTTGGCTAAAAATGACCCATTTTTGCCCATGATAGTATAAAAACGATGTATGAAGTCTTATATTAACAGTTGTTTATGTGAGTGGTTTTATTTAAGCCACATTTCGTTGTATACATTAATATTGTGGATATCTAGACATCTAAGGCTCAGTTTAAAATGTAGAATTTCATTAAACTCGAATCTAATGCAAATGATTATATATGAGGTTTTTTTTCAGTGTGAAGCACAATGTGTTGAAAACATTTTTGACGTTTTGTCTATATGGAACACAAAAGCCTCAAGACTACTAGAGTGACCACAGTGAATCCATGAAACTTTAGTAATACTAAATAGCACAATTGTATGCAAATTCCATTGTTTTCTATAGCTTAATTAGCACTATTTTGTACTATTTGGTAATTAGTGTTTCACGGATTTACTGTAATCACTCTAATGCCAATGAATGCAAAGATATATATTCTTGCTTTCTCCACATGAGAAATTCCACATTAATTTAAACTGGGCCTAATAAGTCCAAGTACTGCAAAACCAATTATTAATAAAATGAAAACAAAGGAGTTTCATAGCGTCTGGTGTGTGTATTCATAGCTTTTTTTTCTCTGTAAAGAGGAAAAACAAAAACCATGAGAAACCTCTGGTACCAGGGCGATTCAGTTGTATTAAGTTAATTACGCTTTCAAATTATCAAGACAATATGAACTAAGAGAAGGAATCCCCGTGCCCCATCATGTGCACACTTTGATGCTATTTTTAGAATGTATTCTAAAAATATCATCCAATGATATCATTTATTTGATCGTTTGATTTTCTGCGCACTCAGTAAATGCGCGTGCAGAAAAACAAATGGTTTAAAAATAGCATCAAACTGTGCACGTGATGGTTACAAGGCTATATAGGGGGGATTCCTTCTCTTAGTTCATTTTCTCTTGTTATTATCATATAGATAGGGTGATCTTATTTAACCCATGAAAAAAATACATATGTAATAGTAGTAGACTCTAAACCCTTTTTTTTGTTGTTGTTGTTGTTAAGTACTAAGTAAATAACCACTTAAATATTTTCTTTCAGGGACTAAATAAAGTCCCTTTCTGAAAAATGTTCAAAAGCAAAACTGCCAACAGATTCTTTGGTACATATATTCTGTACATAAAAGTATATTTCGACTACAAGAAAACCAAAAGTGGTCAAATATTTGGGATTCATGGAGTCGATGCAATAGGATGTACAACAATGTCCATAATGGATATGTTAACATGGATGGTATGTATGAAATGTTAGGTTCTGTACAAGTGTTCGCGCAAGTGGATAATGACAGTAAAACTAAATACTGTAGTGATTAGCTATTTAACTTAACCAGAGGAATGTTTTTAGTTTCTATACATCTATTGCAGACCCACTCGGCATTCCCTTCACTTGTTAGTAACCCATATGCTGCAGCTGTCAGACCAGTACATAGTCTGTGATACCATTTGCCACAGCCTGTTTCGCAGAGAATAGCATCATCATTATCATCTACTTCTTTCAGGCAGATCCCACATGGGTACATTGGTTCTGTTTGGACTGTACCATTTCCAGGTCCCTGTGATGGAAGAAAGACAGATTGGACCATATTCTAAATTCCAATTTGAACTGTGAGTTTGTTGTACCCCTACTCAGATTAGCCCAGAGGTCGTTTCAGGGTTTGATCTGTGAGTTAGACATGCCCTGACTTAGATCAGCCAAGCACTTGTTTCAGGGTTCAATCTGTGAATTAGTGGTGCCCTGACTTTGATCAGCCCAGAGGTTGTTTCAGGGTTCAATCTGTGAGTTAGTGGTGCCCCAACTTTGATCAGCCCAGAGGTTGTTCAGGATAAATTTCAGGTAAAAAGGCTTTACAGTGGGAATTGAAAAACCGTGGGCAATTAGAACTATTCTAGGAATGTTTAATTCCGATTGGCTATTGAACATTCTTGAAATATTTATAGGTGCCCACGGTTTTTTGATTTCCACTTTAAAAAATAGCAGAAACAAATGTAAATAAATTTAGGCAATTTCAGGCCCTTTATACTGAAGAAAGATCAATCAATATACAGTCAGTCATTTGACATGTACAATATTATAAACATATTTAGAGAGCAGGAAAAAAGGATGCACATATAGCTGTGTGCATATAGAGAAGTTCCACAATGATTCAATCTAACAAGCTTAAAGTTATGGTAAAAGTTTAAAAAACTACTCAAGCCAAGACACTAGAGGTGACTGGTGAGTAATGTTGCTCAAAAAAATGCCACCCTTGATTTTCCAGGAAAACAATGATTTTGCAATATAGTCAACTCTCGTTAAAGCAGACAATTCGGGACCATCACTTCATGTCCTTATAACGAATGTCCGTAATAGCGAAAATTATTTACGGTCATTTCTTTGTCAGTATTTTTGTCAGGGATTTTTCTCCTGTGCATATTAGCAAGGTGTCCGTAATATCGGGGTGTCCGCAAGGCGAGAGTTGACTGTAACTTACAAATTTCTTACTCACTGATTGATTAATTTTTATCATCAATAAAAGGACAGACAGATAAAGCTGATGTCAATATGAGCATGCACTTTTTCCTTTGATCGTTTTGATCACTAATAACAATAAGGTTTTATTGCTTTCTTTATTGTGAAACAATTTTTTAATGTGTCTGTCCTCTTACATTGTTAAAGTAGTATGCAGATTCACAAGGGGTAGCACTACACTATTCACGAGGCGTAGCACTACACTAATGCACTACACTACTGCACTACTAGCAGAGTCTCTCTTCTGTTTCTTTCCCTTCTTTCAGGTGGGGAGGAAGGAGACTCTGCCGATGTAGAGCATTTCCTTTGATACAACGCCGTCCATGACCATGGACGAACAAAACCAGTTTTAAAATCCATTTTTAACTGATTACATGTAGTGCGCATGAGCAAATGTAACACACTGTGGCTCCAAACTCATGTTTGACGAGTGCGGCTGTAAAAATCATGACAGCGTTACTAAGTTACGCCATGCATGCACGACAGAAATAACGTCCTACATCAGCAGAGTCTATTTTTCTCTCTCAACCAAAACAAAAGGAAAATAGGCTCTGCTAGCAGGGACACATACTACTAATAGTAACAATAAACATGATGATTGCAAGATGGTGTTAACTTACCATTTGTCCTGGATAGATTCCCTGATTAACTGCTGATGTTAAATGTGTCATGTTAGTGATTGGTACATTGGATCCTATAGCGTTGTTAAAGTTAATCTTTTCTCCTGGACTTGCTAGATCAGATGAGCTGGATGAAGATTCTTTTCTTTGGAGCTTCATGGGACTTTCAGGTGCTGATGTGCTTCCTTCTTCTGCTGCTTCAAGGTCCTCGACAGTAGCTGAATCTGGCGGCAATATATCGTGTAATATAACAATTATATAATATAATTTCTTATATGTGATAACAAGAATGTATGTACATCAAGAATATAATACATTTCAAGCTTATGGTACTACACAACATGCAACAGTTTCCATGCAACATCTTGCAACAACATTTTTGCCAACCTTTTCTTGAAATAGCTACACCTGTGTATATAGGTCAACGTTTTTTGTGCCAACTACATGTACATACTCCTGTTGTGTAACATATACAATCAATGTCATTAACGTTGTCCACAAAAAAAAACATTATTATGCATTTATACATTTACACATTTACACACTTAGACTATAAAAGAAATATCGCGTGTTTCATTATGTATCCTTTGCCTCATGTGCGTCAGCCTGAACTTTAAATTTAGATTTCAACTTGTGAATCGAAAATCCAGAATGCCCCGACCATTTAGCGAGGATTTAAGATGGAGAATGGTATTTCAGTGTTTGGTTTATGCCAGAACCTTTGAGGAAAAACATGATATTTCTTTTAGTCTAAATATCTAAATGTGTAAATGTATTTTTTCGGTGGCCATGCAATGTTAATGACATTGACTGTAAACATACACATCATCTTTAGTATTCCTAATCTCTTTATGTGGTCGTTGAAAATAAACTGTTGGTTATAATATTATAATGTCTTCTGAGGTGTCTGAGTAATAATTGCTTCCTTTATATTTTCCTTTGATCTTGTGTGAAAAATCCAAAATGGCTGCCAGTAACTGGACTACCTCTGAAAACTGAGTCGCAAATGACCTACGCTTAATACTAACCCTTTTTCATAATTTATGGAATTTAGCAAATTTGCTGCGATTTTTTTCTCAACTGAGTAAGTAAAAATAAATGCCTTCAAGTAATATTTTACTTAGCTTGGTGAAATAGATAAGCTCGAATATAGATAAAGAGATAGAAAACTTCTTGATGCTGGAGTATTGAAAGAAGTTAGGATTTTAACTTAATTAATTTAAATTAAATAAAGCTTATATATCATTTTTCAAACCACAAGTAAAAGCTTAATTAAATTGGGGGGAAATGGCATTCAGTTGTTTACAAACCTCAATACAAAATTTACAATATGAAATATTTTTCTTAGACTATTGATTTAACTAATGGTTATAACCACTTCTTTGGAATTCAGGACTGTTGAACTACAACAATCTATTAATAAGCTTTAAATAATCTTGATATTTTGGTGAAAAAAAAGCTTCAGGAAATTGTAATAATCTTAGAACGAGACGTTTTCAGTCGAGTAAGAAAGAATATTAAGATTGACTTACAAATTCTCGACGACAGCTCAACCTGTTGCAATATTTTTATTTCAAACACAGACGAAAATGTCAAAAATGACAGACCTGGGGTTATCAATAGGCTTTAAACAATTACTTACCGCGTAGTTTTGCAGGTAACTTTCGTTCTCTTGGCATTTTTTCACGACACGAAGGTCAACAAAGTTTTAGAAAAACACATTGAAAAGACGCCAAGCATCCAAGATGGCGGCTGTTTTCTTATGGGGGATCACCACTGGACAAATACCGCTGGCTCAAGCTCTTTCAAATTTAAAATTTCATCCGTTCTAAAGAGACCTAAAAATTGTCAGCCTATTTTCCTTGGATATATAATGTTTCTAAGGATATCTCTTTATTTCTATAATCATGTAATTATTTGTTTAGTCTATCGGAAGATGTTTTGGGCTTCCTGTGGTTTTATTTTGTCGTATTTATATTTACAGGGGGTACACTGTGGTTCGAGTCGTCTGAGTTTTTGGCTTCCGTCAATCAAATTCCCAAAGGTCTGTAGTAATTGTTTTTTGACTGACGGACCGAAAGCCAAAAATTAAATTCTAGACGTTTGTTTGGACTGAAAATGAGTTAGGGTCAAGGATTATAAAAGTCCAGGGGCGCCACACATCACGACATTTCATTGTAGAGGTGATAGTTTACGCAGTTGGGTCACAACAAATTTTCAATTGGAACTCTGTGCATTCGACTGTACTGATGTGTCCTCGTTATCTTTTCCCTAATTTGAATAAAATGCATTTTAAAACTTAACTATGTTCTATTTAGCAGTTTTGAGGTTGTGGAAAAGACTGGGTCGGGAGTTGGCATTCTGCAGTGCATTGTGCGACTGCATGTTTCCAAGATGGCGTTAGAATCGTCCCCTAAAACCGCCCGAAAATACTACTGCAAATCATTCTCGACCCGTTCTCTTACTTCTCCAGGGACATTGGCCGATAACATTTGGAAAACTCTGAACCTGCAGAAACCTTTCAGCACATCCCAGTACGATCAAGGGCCGGCAATCGTACAATTTGCTGTAGCAACTAGATGAGGTTTGGGTGGAACGTCAAGGTTTTTTATTCGCGGAAAAACGGCCGCAAAACACATAGTTTTCAAGGACACGTGCAAATGGAATGTCATGGAAACTAGCTTTGATTGACATCCAACAAATTTTACTAGAAAAAGAGAGGTAATCAGACCCGGAGACGAGCCGATTGCTGCATCAACATGACATACAATCACCCCCGCTCCACCCCCCCCCCCCCCCAACTAATTCATTTATTCGATCGGAGCTTGCATTCTGCCTATCCTTTGATTATTACGCCTTAACCATCAATTAGTTATTAACAAAAATTGCGGTCTAATTACTTATACTTATATATTTCACTGTGAGCTATCACTCCCCGTACGAACAGCTGCTGTTCAGTGAAGTTCCCTCCACACACACTACCACTACATTCTATATTTACAATAAACAACACTCAAGTCACATGTTGGTTTTTACGGAGGGACGAAACCGGGGAACCCGGAGAAAACGCTCGTGAGAACAACGTATCAAATATAAGACTTATGTTAAGAATGATCCGGTCTGAGCCGATGCAGACCACAGCGGTGAGAGGCAAGCGGTAGTCAAAACGCCACTATTGCCAAACTTGCCAGTTCTGAACTATAGATTCAAATATCTTTTGAAAGTTCATGGCTTAAGTCGTAATATTTCTCTAGATGTCTTTATGACCATACAGCGTAACTCAGCAATCCTGAGGCAGTAAACGACTGGGTTCAGGCAAGACCCCACCAGTGTCATGGTAACAATAACCGTACCCACTATAGGGATGTTCTTGGATAATTTCCTTTCTGCTCCAACATAGAGTAGCAAGCAAAGAAGAGGAGTGTAGCAGACGAGGTATAAAAGCCAGATTAGGAGCATTGTATTGACCGATCGCTTGTACTTGGGGAAACTGAGTTTGTCTTCTATTTGGTACGTGATTTTCAGGGTGTGGTTGATTTGCTTTCGATGTCTGGCGATGATTCTTAGAATCTTTAGATAGCAAACTGATGTTATGAGCAAACACGTGGCTACTACCACGATAGCAACACCACAAAATATATCTATAGAATGCCCTTTGAGTCTCAATACACCAATCCCAATATTTAGAATCCAGACAAAAGCGAGAGTAATTTTAGTTTGCTTCATGTTGATTAGACTGTTGTACCGAAGATGGAAATGCAGAACTAGGAACTGGTTCACTGCAATGCAGGTCAACGTAAAGAACGACACTCCGGCTATTACAAAGAATAGACTTTCTGCTAGAGAGCCAACAAAACAGACAGCATCAAAATTCTTACTCAGCTGAAAAGACTTCGAGACGACAAACGAAGGCAATACAAATAGACCAATCCCAAAGTCTGACAAGGCTAAGTTTGCGAGAAGTGTATGAGAAGGCGAGTGAAGAGAAACTGACTTCCAAATGGATATTAAGATAAGTGCATTCACACATGTTGTTATCGGAGACAGAACGACGTTTATTGCTATGAAGAACTTGTTTAAGACTGGGAAGAAATCCTCATTTAATTGTTGCTGTATTTCTTTAGTCAGGTATGGAAACCCTTCACAAATATTTACAGTTGAAGCGGTTGTATTCCCTGTTTGATTGTCTGCAACCATTTCTTCGTCAAATTAACAGCGTTTACAGCAGCTAGAACATCAAAAAAGTTCAATTCTTTATTTTACTTTCATTCGCATAAATTTCTATTCATTCTGGGCTCATCTATGTCTGTCGGAGAAATATATGACAAATACTGTATATAGTTCAAGATATAGCTGAATCAAATCGTTCTTACCACAGTGTAGTCAAACTTGTCAAAATGTTCACCGAAGACAATTTTCACCGAACTCAGTACCTTTCACAAGTGACACAAGATAAAAACGTTTGCGCTCTCAATTTACAGACCTTAAGGGATAATGAACAAAATTTATCAGTTTAAATAGATATGGAAATCGATTCCAAAAGGCCAGATGTTTCACACATACTGAATAATGTATTATTATCAATCAATCGATCAGATTTCAAATTGTAATGAAATATGCTTAGTCACTGGGTAAATATCATACGCTGATTGGATAAAGTAGTATTGTTGTCATGTTTAACTTCGTAGATATAAAGAAACGGCTTTGAATGCATGAAAAGGTTTAAAAAGTTGAACAAATTAAAATCCAGTCCGAGAATAATCAAGTCCTCATATTTTAATCTAAAGTTGTGCCAATTAATTAAATCATGCGCACTATTGATGGTTGGAAGTATCCCCAAATTCCCAAGAGAGTCAAAAACAACAACATTTCGGCCATTTTGGTGCCGTTCACAAAGGATACTAATAAGAAATATTTTGTTAAATGGCACAAACGCTCCCCCGAGAGTCGACAACGATGAGGTAACGCGCAATGGAAAAATACGGCGTATACGTATACCCCGGCGTATACTTATACCACTTTTCATGATATGCGGTTGACTGACGTCCACTCAAATTTAATATTCAGTTTGTGTTTAACCTTGTATTTGTTCATATCTTGATGATCGCATGTGATAAGAACATTGTGTAAGCAACGAGACATTGGGGCTCCTGGCTATGGACAGCTTTCATAAAACAGTCAATCTAGCACTCTAAGACTTTCGAATTAAAAAAACGTATTGAAGGATAATTATAATGAAATGCTTACGATGTTGCATCAGCTGTCGCTTGTCCGATTGTAATTATGCTTGGAATCCACTCAAAAAACTAATTTCCCGGTTTTAATAGGATTCTCTCCTGCTTACTCACACTGCCAAAATAAGATCATTTGGATTGCTAGCGTAATGAATAAACAAAGTCGGTACATTGCTCATGAGGGATTATAGGGACCATAGTAATAATCCCCATCACAGCTTTCTGTGCCGCCATCTTGAAAGATAACCGAGTAGTACACTCTACAGTGCGAATAAAAAAACCGTGGGCACCTAGGAATATTCTAGGAATATCCTAGTCTTCTTTGGCCAATCAGAATAGACTTTCTAACCACAGGATAACGGAAAGATAGCAATAACGCTTCTGATTGGCTATTGAACATTTTTGAAAACTTTCTAAGTGCCCACGGTTTTTCGATTCGCAATGTGAATGGTAAAATTGGACATGAGAATGATTGTCCAAGGTACAAATAGGGGAATCGTATCGGTTAAAAACAATTTCTCGTTGTCAGATGTCAAGTTGGCCAAGGTAAATGAGAACTATAACACAAGCAGGTGGAAGTAAGTTTCGTTTGTCAAGTGTTAAAACAAGTTGAGGACATATTATCAAGCCATGAAAGAATGAAACAATCTAAGTGATGATAACAAACGATTCTCTTAGATTTCTCTGTTTAAATCCAATTTCTTTGAAGTTTTCTAAGACATGCAATAGACCTTATTCGTGGTGTGACAATGTTTTCCCAATTCAACGTGACAAACCTCTGGGGGAATGAAGAGCTATTGTTTTGAAGCTGGTCGGGATATCATCGTTATTCCTTTCGTATCCTTTGGGATACTCATGAATGTTTCGAAGAGTACGGAAACAAAAGAAAATGAATCCCCTGGAGGTTCGTTACGCTGAATTGGGAAAACATTGTCACACCACGAATAAGGTCTATTTCATGCGTTTAGTATCAATTTGTATTTCGTCTCATCAATATTTTTCATAACTCAATTTTGTTACATATAATTTAGTTATTGTTTTTTTTTATAGAAAGTTTCTTGAAAATCACTATAGCGAAGAAGCATATCCTGTTTAAGTATTACTGTGAATAAATAAAATATATAAATTGCTATCATTGCAAGGTCACCGCCGTTCTCGCTTTGATTCACAGGCACGGTTACCTTTCAAGATGGCGCAGGGAGCTGTGAAGGGGACTATTAATAGTAATGATAATAATAAATTAATTTATATAGCGCTCCAAAACGATTCAAAGTGCTTGACACAAAAATAACATAATAATACAACTATAATGCATACTAATAAGACTAATTAAGAGAAAATTAAGCCATTTTCTCTTGGATAATATTCGAAAAACGCTTCATTAAAAAATAGTATACGAAAGTGTATGCGGAAGGATTTGGGAAAAGTCTTTAGTTATGAGTGAGTTGTTGGGTTGGTGTGTTGGTTTGATAGTTGATTGTAGTTGGTTGGTGGGTTGGTTTGATAGTTGATTGCAGTTGGTTGGTGGGTTGGTTTGATAGTTGATTGTAGTGGGTTTTATCGTAAGTTAGTTATATATTTTTTCTATTATGCTTTCATTTGTCATAAAACATGTTTCGCAGTTTGCAAACTACTGCACGCGTCCAGTTAACTGCCACTATTTTCTATCAATTTGATTTATATTATGCTCATGACAATAAACTTTAATGTATTCTTACAAACCACATATTTTTCTAAACCGAATCATTTTGGTTAATTCTTTAGCACTTTCTTTTTTCATCCACCCCGATCTGATATAACCATGGTTATAGTCTGTTAAACGCAAATTAATATACGACAATATAATCTGCTCTGCTGTCAGAGCTAGCTATTGATCCTCATCTGTGTTAATCCATATCCACGTCTCGCGAGATATGATTCTGATACCCATGAAGCTATTTGTACAACAACTTAACGCTATTACTAGGAAACTGACTATATGGTGTAAGTCTTCAAAATAAGATATGACCATAAGGGCCTGCAAGATACTCCTTCAGCTGGGTGGGATTTATTGTTTTCATTTCAGACCACAGGTCATTCCCTAGAGTAACATTTCTTTATTTAACGGTTGCGCATGATAAGACAGCCACATGAAAATGGACACAACTCCCAGGAAAAAAGATAATGGTCTGAAATGCAAAAAAATACGTACGCCAAGGGTAAAGGTCTATATACTAAATTTGGTTGTGCTATTTTGGAAGCCAATCAAAAAGATTATCCAACGGTGCGTCCGCGAACACAACCATAGAATGGATTACGACAGACAACCCTATTGTCCACTTGAACAGAATGTTCAAGACTTTGGAAGCAAACCTCCACTCATCCTTCAGAAGTTCCTCAATTCTCCCATTGTTTTGCTGGTTAAAAACAAACTTTTCAAACCTTTTAGACGAGTGAGGAATGTCTTTTCCAGGAAGGATTTTGTGCGAGATATTTTCTGCTGTTGTACTTGCACTGTTAGCATCTCCGTTAGGGGTCCAAGTTACCTCGCTGTATTTTGAAGGTAAAGCTAACTCTACTGCGTTGCTCAAGTTTTCGTCGTGAATAATTTTCTCGTTATTTAGTTCTAATAGTCGTCTTTTCTCCTGCAGATGTTTCCATTCTTCTTGATGCCTCACAAGCCAAGCTCCCCACTCACACAGCACCGTCCTGAGCCAACCCGAGAGCGGCTCTCCATCAGCATGATAAATCTTTAGCACAATACACGTGAAAACCAACGACAGAAACACGTTGAACATTGTCAATCCATAATACCTGACTATAAGTGGTACTTCTTCATTCGGAGGCAAGGAGTCTGATAACATCAGCTGGATGATACTCAAAGACAATAACACAGTTATCCCAACACCCATTCGCTCACCAGACTCAGACGGCAAATAAAATCCAAGTAACGTCAAGCCAATCATGATTAAACACGGCGTGAAGCAGTTAATAAGGTAATACAAGGATCTTCTACGGATGTGGATGTAGTAAAGCACGTAGACATATGAATTGGGACAGCACCTGAATTTGGTTTCGTGTCTCTTTGCAGGCATACTCTGTAGGACCCATTCACCGTTTAGTATGAAGGAGTTGACGTCACCATCTCCGACATTCGTGAGGTTGACGTCATAGATGTCGTAGGACCAGGAACCAAACTTTAGAATACAGGTCTGCGAAATAAACAACATAAAAAAAGCTATAATATAAAAATTTGCACGTGATTTTCCGCCTTTGTTTCACTACAGTGCACGTGACACTGAAGGGGCATTAGTATCGAGCAATGTGATTGGCTGTTTTTATCTCGCTTCGTTATTGAATTAAAGTCTCGATACGCACGTCTATTTGATTACTCTCTTGAAATCCGCTTTCCTATAGCTAGCTTGTTTGCATACAATCATTCTCAAGGTAAAATAGGTCATGCAATGGAAAATATTTTTTCAAGGTGATCTGTCATTTATACTTATCGCATCTTTACTGCGCATGTCAAACCCTACTAAAATGTACAATGTGTGCCAGTGTGCATCAAAGTAGTCGGTGTGTTTCGATTCATTAAGCCAGCGATATTGTGCGTGGACGACTGATTTAACTTAAGCTCGTATAAAGTTCGTATACTGACTAATTTCAAAAAACGTTGTCGTCGGTGGAGATCTGACATCTGGGACCGAAATGAATTGTGAGTTATAAGCTGTGGATTTTCTATTGTGATTTGATCTAGTAGTTTGCAACAAGTCAATATCCTATATATGCCAAGTTTGAGCGACGACCTCCGCTCGTGGATTATCTGGCTAAGTGTATTTTGGACTTTTTAACGAAAAAACACTCAGTGCCCTACGATCTCACTCGATCTCAGATATCAGATTTTAGGCTATTCGTTCTTTTGTATTAGGTGTGTATTTAGAAGTCCTATTGAAATGTAACTGCACATGACAAGGACAAGAGCAATGTTGTCTTACCTGATCATCAAATGGAAAGTGTCTAACGTTCATCTTGCACGAGCTCTTGTAGATTGTTGGGAAGAAGCGAGAAATCTCGCCGTCTGATGATATAGACAAACTATGACCGGTTTCCTTCTCCATCTTGTAGTCATCTCGAGCGCTAAGATGTGAGAAAGCGCTAAGAACTCAATGATTATAATTGTCAACTTTCGATATTTTGGTCAAGCACAAAACAATACAAAACAACCGCAGAGCTCCTATCAACGCCCTCAATTAAATGCAGAGCTCCTATCAATGCACCCTCAATCAAACGTAGAGCTCCTATCAACGCATCCTCAATCAAACGTACAGAGCTCCTATCAACGCACCTTCAATCAAACGTAGAGCTCCTAGCAACGCAGACTCAAATATCACCAAGCCACCTAGCAACGCACCCTCAATCAAACGTAGAGCTCCTATAAACGCACCCTCAATCAAACGTAGAGCTCCTATCAACGCAGACTCAAACAACCATAGACTAATTCTAGCTGCGCAGCAATTAGAAATCAGAGAGTAAACTCAGGGGAGGATACTTACTTGTTGTAAAGAGTAATATCTGGTAGCCATATCCGCGATGCCTCCGTTACAATAGTGCTAATATTCTGGTATTCAGCAGCGTTCCACTGCAGTCGAGAGTCATTCCAATACTGGAAAATGAAGATCATTTAGAATAGAGTCGTGGAGGTTGTTTCATGGTTTGATCTGTGAATTAGCCGTTTGACTTAGCAGCCCAGTGTTTGTTTCAGGGTTCAATTTTTGAATTAAGAATATCGATAAACATTCAAGTTTTGACTATGTAAGTCAAGCAAATAACTATATATAGATACGATCTTGGTTTCTTACTTGTTTCTAAAGTAGCTTGTAACGTAAACTGTAACTATGACTATAGATATGTAAAACTGCTTTTCGAGGTTTATAATTATCCATAATTACCTGCCGAATCCAGATAACTGCCTTCATGGTTTGTGCTCTTTTATTCTATAAAGTAACGAAAAATATCGCAGAATTAATCTCAATTTGGTCGAGACATCATTCGATCCTTTCCTATAGAGCTTTTGAATAACACGGTTATTTCATCCGGGTGTACAACAGAGAAAAAAAACAGTTAATTAAAGTAACAATATTCTTCATTTAGCATTTGCCAGTAATTGAGGAAAGTCCTGTTTGCTGCATGTCAAAGAATACGTTTGCGACCACTTTGATTGTAATTTAGCTGAAAGTTAAAATAAGCGCTACTTCTAAAGTGCAGTTGGCTCAGAAAGACAAAACTAAAGTAAATATTTTTATACAATAGAGGCTTTGCACTTCTAGCAGTATGACAGGAGGAAGGATTTAATAAATCTGTTCTAATCGATCCGCGTTTGATATGAGAAAGAAGTATCTTCTCTAGAGGAAAAAGACTATAGTCGTGCCTCCTGTCATGGCTGCCATCCCGTGGTGGTACATAGTGTCTATAGCACAAAGACGTTTTCGACAAATTTGCATAGACGCTTCGAGCATGCGCACCCGTTTTTTATTATTTTGCAGCTCAGTTTATTAAAGCTGTTTCTTTCGTTTTCTTCAATTGAAAGATATTCCCAACTCTTACCACATCTATTATCTGATTTAAGGCCAAGTCAAGTTTAACTTTAACACCCTGTTCCAAGGTTTCTTTCGGCAGTACATCACGGTTGTAACTCTCAAACAGCACGTCTTCCAACTTCTGCACTATTTCAGACTGGCTGATGATATCTGTGGAGCAAATCCCAAGTGATATCAAGGGTTGAATAGGTATCGCGCCTTTTATCTGAGGACAATAATGCAGCTCTTTGTTGCTTATGAAGTTGCAGTCGACAAATTATAGAAATGAATTGTGCTGCCCTTCCTGAAAAAAATATTTTCATTTTACGCCTTGATAGGGGGAGTCGTTGCCGAGTCTTCCTAGCCAGAGGCTAATGTGTGAGTATGGACACACTGCATACTCGCTACCACTGCATTAGTAATGGTTTTAAAAGCACACAACTCTCAACTCACATGTTGATTTTTGAGGATGAAGGAATACTGGGCAACCCGCAAATAAACTCTCGTGGCAAGGAGAGAACGACACATCAAACAAACTCTTTTCACATGTGGCGTCCGCAGGTTTCGAACCAGCGACGCACCCCGTAAAGGTGATGACACACGGTGCAACATTGCACGCAACATTGCAAGCAACAAATTTGAACCGGGGTGACACGCATTGTAACAAAATCATGCAACATCGCTTGTGTCAGCCTGCTATGCTAAGATATTTGGTCAGCAGTTATAAATTTAGTGCAAGCTGATTGACTGGAAATTCAAAATGTTGCAGGTAATGTTGCAGCCATGTTCACATGATGAAATTTATTGCGCGTAATGTTGCAAGAGTAGAGCGCGATTCAACTTCAGATTTGTTACATGCAACGTCGCGTGCAACAAGTTTGGGGTAGACACACGCTGCAACAGTCCTGTTGCGTGCAATGTTGCACCGTGTGTCAACACATTAAGACTCACTTAGCTTTGGGGAAATTTATAAAGGCCAACGATTTACCGCTTCGCCACCCTTGCCACCCGGATTAATTATTATTTCTTATTATTGTTGCGATTGTCCAGCGTAACACGGGCAGTCAGGTCTCGATATTTCGCAGTTTCCTTAGCAATTCTCTGCCCCAAGAAAAATGATAAAAAGCCTTCTTTTGTCCTATCCGCCATGTTGCTTAATTTTAATGAAAACATTTAGTTTTCATCAACTTGGTGGCAATGTTTAGCTCTTATTTTATTAGAATTCTAAGCGGTTGCAAAAACCTTTTTTGTTTAACCTTCTTTTTTCTTCTTTTTGAATGTTCTTATTCTCATTCTTCTGTCACTTTTAACCGGCCAAAAAAAAAAAAAAAAGTTTAAAGTTACTCGGCATTTTTGAATAAATTAAAAATCTCTTTTTGATGATCTTAGTCAATGAAAATAGGTTTATATGTGAGAAGCATATGAAATCCCTGTTTGAGGACCTGTTGTTTTAATTGTTTGCTTATAAAGATATTGGAAAAATAATGATAATAACAATAATAATAATAGTTTTTAAAACGTGTAAGACCTGAACATAAAAAATTTAAATACTGTTATTTTTGAAATATTTTATATTCGTTTTTTTGTTAAGTATTTATTAACTTTTAAACTAGTAGAAGGATGGATTATTTTTAAGCTTATCTAGTACAACAAATTGATGGCAATTTATTATTTCAATAAGTTTAAAAAACCTGTGAGGTAGTTACTCTGATAGCTAAAATAATTTATCTCCACGTTAACCGTTCGATAAGACTTCCAAGGTTATCTTTTAGTGAACTTCAGATTTCACAGATACTTATCACCATTTACGGTTGTTCATAAGATTTGCGGGTTAAGTTGTGTCAAAATATAACCGTATTCGCTGCCAACAACCTGCTGTTAAATGTTTGAAAGCAAAGTTTTTATATTTGGTCGACACTATAGGGAGAAGAACGCTATGACTTTGAATCTTAAACGCTTACATTGGTAGTCTTAGATCTTGGGTCTAAAAAGATAATAAATTGTCAATATGATTTTTCAATTTGCCCAGTTGTAATTTGAATGTTTCTCCATTATTCTTTTAATCAGTCTAGAGGTATCATATATTATTAGTTGTAGAGCTAGATTAATGTTATAAATATCACTATCGCTAAGCAAAATCTCTCTCCGAAACTCAGCTTGACTTTTATGTATGACGACCGACACTAAAAACGGATGCGAGGGAGACTAACTTTTATGTTGACTTTTATGATTCTAGCTCTAACACTGAAAAACTTTATTACAGCCTTGTATTATTCGGTAACTAATTTGCTTAGCTTTAGCTGAAACATTTAATTGGAACTTTTTTCGTTAAAGAAAAGAAAAATCATGGTCTATTATCCTATTTTATGGTAAATGAGAAAATGGTGATTTTTTTCTTCTCACTTTTAATTGATAATAAGATGAAGTCGTAGTGCCACAAGTAGAGTAAATATATTCTGAATAATTAAATGAAATTCAGCGACAAATATCGATGTTTTTGACTATAAATTATTTCTTTTAAAACCCCTCTTGTATAAAAAAATGTTTTTTTTAAAGGTAACATAACGTAACTTTTGCTCCAAAATCAGAAGGTAGATATCAAACAATCAGTTATGTTGTGAATAAAAGAATTTACGTTAATACGTTAGTGCTTATTTTTTAAAGCTTTTTCTTTTTAGCACTGTTTTGTAAACATTGGTAGAATTTCGAATTTCGAGAAAATGAATTGTGAATGTGGTTGTAGTTTTTTAGCGTAAAAAAATAAATACATCCCAAAGTAGCGGCGGAAAACGCTATGGTTGCCACAGATCTTATAAACCTACCTTCACCAAAGATCCCCAAAAACGAGATAGAGAAGCAAAAGAGATAAATCCAATGCACAGAGAGGCAATTCATCGTCTGAACTTGGTGTTTCTTGTTATTTCATCACGGAGAAGAAACGGCTAGAAACGTTTAAATGTAGATTATACTGAAGGTTTTCTCAACCGATACACGAATATATCTCTAAAGAAACACTCCAAATTTCCAAACTCGAAGCCATGACTAATTATAACACAATATTACATTAAAATTGCTGCACTAAGTGTAATTTAAACTACTAGTCTCTTCCACCAAAACCGTCTTTCAAAGGAGCTTGTCTATGAAATGCTGTTAATATTCAGCAGGTGTTTTTGGCCTTAGAATTGAGTTGTATTCATATTAACTGAATAGTTTAAAGAATTATCGGTTTTCCCGCCAAAAACCGTTGAAGTTCAGACAAGCAAAGCCTCTACGAGTTTTTTGGAAGCCGTTACCCAAAAATCAAGAATCAAAATTAGGGCTTATTTCATTGTTTGTAGACTGTGTTTTATCCTAATAATGCTAAAATATGCATTGTTCGGTTTTTTGTTTTTAAAACTGGTCATTTCTTTTTAATGCTTTTTGCGTGGTAAGTTATAGGGGTTTTTCATTGGCTAATTCACTAACTTGTTATAAAAAAATAAGAAAGATGGTGAGTTAGCGAAGCCGGATAAGAGATGATTTTCACTCGAGTCGCTAATTGTTCTATAAAATTCGACTAAATTATTATTGTTTTTTCTTTTGTATTGCATGAGTGGGCATTAGCTTTGCAGCTGAAAGCAAACGGGAAAACATTAGAAAAATATTAACTTAGTCTGTACTTTTTTTATTTTGTTTTATTTGTTTTATTTTTTGAAGTGGCTTCTTAATCAGCATGTGTGGCCTCAAATTAGAAAAGGAACCCTTTTTTGTCTTTGAAACAACGATATCATTCAAAACTACAATCCATTAAAAACTAAGAATTAAAAATGAACAACTATGGTACAGATAAGATACCAGGCATTGTTGTCCTCATTACAAGAATAAGTAAAAATAATTCAAGGTAAAAGAAAACGAATTGGACTAAATATTCCCCCATGGGGACATGAATAAGGTGTATAACTGTCTTAATAATTGGCGTTTAGCAAATCTAGTTCCACTTGCGCGATGTTTAGATAAAACTCGATTAGTCTATGTAATAGGACTCCATGCTGTGCAATTAAGAAATAATTGGACGAGGAAAATTTCGGCTGAGGACTTCCAAAATTGGATGAGGCCATAGGCCGAGTCCAATTTGGCAGTCAGAGGAATTGTTCAAGTCTTATTATTTCATAATTGGGGAGCATGAAATCCCATTGCCTATTATTTATATAGCTGCCTAATTAATCCCATATCAACAAGACCTGTCCAATTAAGAAAATAATTGAACTGTTATATAGGATTAATGAGAAGCTGTATGATTAAGACAAAAATTAGGAGCGGTGTCATGAATAATTGAACTGAGGAAAATGGATTTTGTTGGGGGATTTTTTATCCTTATGACTTGAGATATATCAAAATTTTGAGCACCAGAAATACCTATATTGCTCAAAAGAGCAAAATATTCATACAGAAATTTTGCCAATTTCAGAAGATTTTACAAAAAACATTCTAGCAATTCGTTATTTATCTTAATTGCGGTATCCTTTCAACCAATCACGATAGCATAGAATAATGTCCATCCAATCAAAATACTGGGTGGAACAAGCTAGTTGCATGCGAATGAAGAACATCATCACGTTGATTGGTTTTCGTGCATAAGAACTTCGTCTTGAACGACAACCTTGGAATGCAACCACATGACTCAAAACCCCGAAATATAAATAATGAATTGAAACTGCCGCCATGTTGTTTGATTGAACGAGAGAAGCTAATAAGGAATGCTTTGTTGCTGTCAATCAAAAAGGCGTCTATGACGTTACCGATTATACATCCCAAGAATAGGAAGTTTTGTCTCATTAACCTCGCATTCGAGCAAACAAAAATACGACTAATTTAGAGGCTTTACACCATCACGTGATGGCAGCCATGACAGGAGGCACAACAATAGAGTCCTTTCCCCTTGGGAGACTGAATTCTTTCTCATGTAAATCAGATAAGACCAGATTCAATTACTTCTGCCTCCTGTCATGGCTGCCATCACGTGATAGTGCAGAGCCTATATATAAGCTACAATCTTACTCCATTTTCGAATTCTCTGTTCTATACAGGGTTAGCCCCGATTTTGTATGGAATTAATTTGCATATTCATGCGTCTAAGACGGGATGGGGAACAGTATATTATCCCGATCGAGCGTAAAACCGAGTTTTCAGGACTGAATTTCCGATCGGAATGATGGATACTATTTGTCTCCCAATGGTAAGCACCCCTTCTTCATGAATAGACCTCTTCGGCTCTTACGTAATGTTTTCCCATTTCAGACCACATGTCAGTCCCTAGAGTATCATTTCTTTGTTTAAGGTTTGCGCTCGGTTGCACATGAGAAGACACATGAATATGGATACAGCTCAAACAAAGAATCTTATTCTCAAGAGAATGACACGTGGTCTGAAATGGGAAAACATTACCCCAAGCCGAAGAGGTCTATTATGATTAGGAGTGCCAAACGAATTTTAGCAGTCGAGCGACTCCAAACATGAAATTCTCTCTAAAAAGGATTTCATTCTAATGATGCCCATAAAGGATTGCGTGACTAAGTAGTTGGGGGACTCTTTGGTAGTACGACCACAATTTGTTATAAGTTCTCATTTGAACTTCAAAAAAAGCGCTGGTAATAGGACGCTTGCATGATGGCCAAGATTCTTCATTTTTATTTAAATTTGAATTCCCTCATGAAAATAGTAAGACAACTGGTGAAAATTAACGGACAGTGAACAACAAAAGGTTTGCAAAGGAGTCTGGTATAGGTCAATGACGCAATCATGTAATCGTCCTATTAAAACTTTATTTCCTCATGTTTAATTTCCTGCTTCAATACAATGACAACATTTTTTTTTCATTTCTCCGGAAATTTACCAGAAATGATTTGTTCAGATTATCTCGCAATCGTGACGTCAGTCATGTATGAAGACAGACAAAAAAGTAATGAAGAGAAGTGTTGAACAGCTTCGAGCTTAATATTTTTAAGGAAAATCCTATGAAAAATATAATGAATTAATATAATAATTGCTCTCTTTGTAAACTTCGGTGTAGTGTTTTCCGTTTTAGACCACGCCATTCCATCGAGAATGATATTGTGTTTGATTCGTTAATTCCTATATGTTTGTGTTTTATCCCATGCGCAAGGGTTAATTTCCAATTCATGGCTTAGCTATTATTTTCTAGTTAAATTAAGCCTTTGATTTCTCTTTGACAAATGACTGTTGCAACATGATGTGCCGTGCGTTGATACATAGTACGAGCTTTTTGATTGGACGACTAGTAGTAAGTAAAACGATAGATAGTTCTAACGCTGTAGTCATTTGTGGCCTTTCCATGAAAGCGCATTTTCATCATTTTCTTCTTTTTTTTTCTTTTTTTTTTTTTCGTTTTCAATATACTACGTTATATCTTTTCTACAAATTTGAAATTTTATTTCACATTAAGGCAGTTTCATATGAAACTATCGCACATGAGAGCGCATTCGTTATGAATCTGCTCAGTTCAATAAAGCTTAGATTGAATTTTGTAATGTTGAAGATTAGCAATTTAATTTGAGTTGAAGAATTTTACATCTCCTGTTTATAAGTGTTTATTTGTCGTTTGGTTATCGTCTTTCGTCCAGTTACGAACTCCATCAGTCTAACACTGATTTTCAAAATCCTTGAAAACAATTTGCTGTTGATAGAGACAGACGTTTTGCACCGTGGATAATTTTCGGCGTTTTATTGATACTGAATGAACTCAGTATCAAATCAAAGAGATTCTCGAGAATGGAGCAAATGCAGTTTAAAGTTTTCGGTTGTCTTCGAGGTCGCTGAGGTAATAATGGTTATGTCCAGAATCCAGGCACGACCGTTCGTGGTTAGTACACGACAATTTTTCTTAACTGTGATTGTAGCGTCCTCCGTGTGATCTTTACACCTCACTCACCTTTATATATTTTAAGTTCCGAGATTAGCCGAAGGTGCTGTAATTATCACGACAAAACAATTTAACACGACAAGTGTCAACACAATCCACATGAAAAAGTGATTCAACACACGAGCTGCAAACCTCCATTCTTCTCTGTATTGTTCTTTCTCTTCGTCTTGTTTAGCTCGATAAACGAGTGCGTCTAGCCCATTCGTGGGCAAACTGCTCTGCGCTATTCTTCTCCGCAGAGCAGCTCGTCTTTCCTCTGAGGAAATACAAGTTCTTTTGAGTGGGAAACTGACTCTGCATACATCATTTTCGTTTATTGAATTCCTCACATCGTTTGCATGGGAGTTTTCACAGTTTTCTTCGTTACAAAGATGGTCTTCGGCCTCACTAAGAGAGTAATTGCTTCTTTTATGACTTTTTTCGCGTTTGTGGGACTTTTTGGCCGACTTTTTGATCCGGAGCACACGTGCACACCATGTACAAATAACCAAACGAACCCATGCAGGAAGTGGAGTGGGGGCATGATGATGAAAAGTCAGCACGACACACGTAAAAACGATCGATATGAAAACGTTAACCATCGTGATTGTGTAGTAACGAGATATCAACGGGACCACTTCTGAAGTTGCCGGAAGCTCTTCGGCCAGAAGAAGAAGTATCACAGTCAACGAAAGAAGAACTGTGACTCCAACGTTCATTCTTTCTCCAGATTCCACTGGAAGAAAGAAACCTAGAATAGTCAGCGCAGACATCAAGACGCACGGCGTCAAGAAGTTGAGTATGTAATACATGGTCCTTCTACGAATAATGATGTCGTAGGTCAGGTAAGGATATGGTTCAGGGCAGCAACGGTATTTAGTGACATGTTTCGTTGCTGGCATATCGACCAGGACGAACTCTCCATTGTCAATGAATGACTTGGTATCTCCTGGACCACTGTGGTCGATGTCTAAGCCAAGACCATGATATGACCAGGAACCGAACTTGAGGGTACAATTCTGCAATGGAAATAAAATGTGTTAAAAAGAAAAAATCGAAGCATATATTTTAATGCATTTATCAATAGGACACCTTTGTGTATCAAGAAACAAAAGACGAAAAAAATATTTAGAAGTATTATGTGTAGGTAGAGAAGGTATTAGTCAGTGGTTCTTTTAGTCCCTCCGATATTGGTTAGTGAAGATAAAATGTCGGAGAGACGTGAGAACCGCCATATAAAGTGGTCATCCGAGCCACTTGAAAGTCTAATAATTTGTAGAAGTTAGAGAAATTTTCGTACATGAGTGTGAAAAGCTGACGGAACGAACACAGTCGTTACAGCAGGGCAAGGGATACTCTTCACCGGATCAAATACTCGAAACACGGTCACGCCAAGGTCACGGCACTGTCAGAGCAATAACATTACGGGCGAAAAAAATCAGCCAATTAAATCCAGTTTCGGGTTCTTTGTTGCTCAGGATTAGCCTCGATTTTGTGCAGAATATTCATGTGCTCCAGTCAAGGTCCGTGGAATTTCAAAGTGTTTGTATTGTTGAAGTTGTGCATTCTTTACTTTACCGTTGGTATTTGTGAATACTATGACACTGATACGAGACTAAGCCAGAGTAAATGACTTTGTTATCAAGGAATACGGTGGTTTTTATGGAACTCGAAAATGGTCTATTCTAAAAAAAACATAACGTTCACGGCAATGCACGCTTACTGAGCACTGAGCTTTTCACAGTCATGCGAAAACTGCTGTATTACACATTGTACAGATGGATAATTTACTAATTGATCCAACCGAGTGTCGGGTGTCGATTGCCGGGTGTCGGGTGTCGGGTGTCGGGTGTGGGTGTTGCCGTTAACTCACCTGATCGTCAAAAGGGAAGTATGTAACGTCTATGGTACAAGAGCTCTTGAAGATGGTGGGGTAGAACCAGCCTATTTTACCATCGTCATTCACTGTTAGACCATAATATTCTTCCTTCTCTTTGTCATAGTTATCATTAGCACTGAAATCAAAATGACGTCATAATTGATTGATTAGCATTTACATTGATTCTAGTACAAATAGTCCCCTATACAGTTCCCTGTGCCATCTTGAAAGGTAGAAGGCACAGGGAACTGTGAAGGGGACTATTGACTGAATTTTAAACAGAACGGCCGTTTGTGCTTGATTTTGGGAGTATTTTTTTTTTCCTTTTTCGACCCATGTCATCCCTTACAATATAATTTCTTTGTTTAACTGTTGCCAATAAGAAAATCATTGAATATGGATGCAACTCTTAACTCTCTCTTATTTTTCATTACAAAATTACGCCCAATTCGCAAGCTAGCTTACTTGTTATATAAGGTAATATCTGGTAACCATAGTTTCCTTGATGACGTCACAAATGACTTAATACCTCCATATTTGGTTCTATTCCACTGCAGTCGAAAATCTGACCAGTACTGAAACAAATTACATTATCCATCAGGTTTCCTTCTTTTATGACATCTGAATTCAGTTTATAATATTCAGTGTTTGTTTGCTTGTTTGCTTGCTTGCTCGTTTGTTTGCTTGCTTGCTTGCTTGTTTGTTTGTTTGTTTGTTTGTTTGCTTGCTTGCTTGCTTGCTTGCTTGCTTGCTTGCTTGCTTGCTTGCTTGTTTGTCTGTCTGTCTGCTTGCTTGTTTGCTTGCTTGCTTGCTTGCTTGCTTGCTTGTTTGCTTGCTTGCTTGCTTGTTTGTTTGTTTGCTTGCTTGCTTGCTTGCTTGCTTGCTTGCTTGCTTGCTTGCTTGCTTGCTTGCTTGCTTGCTTGCTTGTTTGTTTGTTTGTTTGCTTATATAGTAATCTAATTTATTTTTAAATGAAATCTCTGATATTATCTCCTTACCAATCTCACCCACACTATCGTTGATATTGTCTGAAGTCTTTCGTCCTGCACGAAAAGGAAAAAAAGTCATTAACAATTATTCGCCAAAGGCGAAGTGAATATCGTGTGATAATCTGAGGTTCTCGACCAATCAGCGCGTGCGATTTTCAATAATCACCTGTGTATTTATACTAATACTGAATAATTTATACTCAGAGGTCAATATGTGTGATGTTTTCAGTCAATAAAGGGCGATTTTCGGTGTACCTCCGTACACTTTCTGCAATGCCAATATTCACATGCAGCTTTGTATGCTAAGTGTGGCTTTGCGCCAAGAAAGTATGTAAGTTCTTCATTTTATCATCACGTACTTTTTACGTATTCGTCAGGTGGCAAAGTGTCATGTCAACCAACCTCTCATAGAAACAATATTTCTTTTAAGGTATTTTTACCTCATATCCCTCCCACCCCCCACGTCTAAGGCTTGTTTCGTAAGTTCCGACAGAATTTTCGCAATATAGTACATCGGACAAAAAGAAAAACGAGATTTGGCTGCCTGTGGCAACATTGCTATATTAATATTAATGCAATTCTCTGGCAAAAAAAAAACTCTTAAAATTATCTAGGCAGCGCTGGAGATAAAATAAATCCAGCTAGTGACAAAAAGTAATGCAATTTGCATCGTTCTACGATGCCAAAGCCTTCCTGTTTTCCAATACTACGAAAGGCTTTATTTTTGGAATTTTTGGAATTCATTGCTCAGAGTGACAATAACATCAGAATAAAATTTAGATTTGTTATCTGTTTTAATCATTTTTCCTTTGTTGGCTTAGATTGAATGTAGGATAAATCTCAGCAAGACGTACAAAGCACAATCGCCACTCATTTTTGCCCGTTTCAATTGCCCGCGTAAATAATTATTTTCTTGCATAGATAATGTTAGTAAAATTTTAACATACTGAATTTTGTGAAAATGTTAGTACAAACCACGAATTATAGAAAGTGCTAAATTTCGTACACATTAAGAGAAAAAAGATAAGTAGATTTGATTACGAAAGCTTATCTCAGAATCGAAGTCAATTGCTTTTAAGTTTTCGAAGAAAATACTATTGGATCCACTCACTAATTAGTTTTTGTATTCAATCAAATCGTAAGTGCTTTCAGCGCAACATTTCAGTATTGGTTCATATAATACGGTCAATAATTGCTTGACATATATACGAGGGCAAAGAATTGTTGCCTTTGAAAAACTTCAGGATAAAAGTTTTTGCAGAATAACTATTATTTATGCTTACGTCTGTTACATGAAAGATTTTTGAATTTAAAAACCAAGTTGTTTTCCCAGTATTAAATATGAACTGAACGATGATGAAATATCTATTAATTTGTCGCGAATGTAGCAATTCACAAAGTCAAGAAAATGCCAAAGAAAGAGAGCTTTAAACAACGAGGGATCGGTTATTAAAAAGACAAAGAAAACAATTGAGTACGCCAAGCTAAGAAAACAATAATTAAAAAAGTTTAATCTAGAAAATGTGAGAAAGGTCTACAGTGAGCCAGTGTATATTGGGCGGAATTTTCATAAAAGAAATAATTTTGTATTCTTACGAGAATACGAAAACCTTTGGCAGCCGTTCTCAGCGGGCAACAAAAAAATAAAAAGTTTTCCTCGTTCATTATATTAATTTCCAGTTCAAAATACTACATCCAAGAAAAGAAATGCAGTATATTGATTTAAGAAAAATGGGATAACGTTATAAATGCACAAGTTAATGAAGTTCGCAAAACCTAAAAAAAATTGTTAAGACGCGGGAAAAACAGCATTTCAAGGATATAAAACCTTTGTAGAATGCCGATTTATTTACCACATTTTTGTCAAGAAAGAACCCTATGGCGAGGAAATTTTAAAGCGAGTTATTGATGCGACAGGTTGGTCTTCGAAATGACATTGTATGTCTATGACATTTGAATGGGCTGTCTGCAAAACCAAGTCAGACTCGAAGCAGAGTCTTATGAGAACAATATTCATTATTTGTCGAGTTTAGCATCAATTTTTCAATAAGAATTTATTTGCTGACACAAACTTTTAGTTATCTTGTCTTAACGCGGGAAGGAAAATTAAGGAAGATATAATGTGTTTGAAAAACTGAGAGGCAACAGTGTCCACGCTGAGCAAAGCTTTTGAAAACACTGAAGGATTTCAGTGAAAGAAGTTTTCGAGTCGAAAACAGTCATCTCCTTTTGCAACTAAGCTTGTCATGAACAAAAAAGTCGAAGTAAAAGCAAGATAAAGATAGTTAAGGCAGTTTTCAAACGTTACTTTCGGCTATGACTGAGTTGACAACATTTTTCTCAATCTAAACATATAAATTATTCAATGTGTACAAACTGGAAAGCTGTCTAAGACGTCGACTGGCATACTTTATTTTCTATTCAAAGGGACACAAAGGGCTTTCCTTCATTTAAATATAACATTATCATGTAGCCATTATATACGTGTTGAACAACGGCGGAGTTTCCGTCGACATTTAAATCCCCAAGCAAAACTGAAAAATGTGAAAGCTAGCATTTGTTTACCGCAAAGCAAAATAAGATAACCAAATATAACGTCTCTAATTATAGCATAATTTCTAGCCATGCGCTAAAATGATAAGCCTTAGCTTATCTTACTTAAATGCAGTTGGCATATGATTATTATAAATATCGGTGAATTTTCCGATCCGCCCACAAGGGGTTTCTCCTAAAGCAAGAATAAGACTGTATACTTTGGGAACAAAATTGCACTTAAAAAAAAAGAATTCCAAAAGTACTTACCAAGTCAATAATTTGATTTAGAGCTATATCGAACTTGATTTCAATAGGAATATCCTTTTTTTTCTGCGGAATGATGTGCTTACTGTAGTTGGAAAAGAGATCGTTTTGGAGACTCTCGAGATGGTTGAAGTGAGTGACCTCTGTGGAGAAAAACCATAAGTGATTTTCTCAATATTAAGAATTCCTAAAATTCTCTTTCCATGCTATCAAAAATTAAAAACTACGCTGGGAAAAAGGCTCGAAAATAATCTCGAGAATAAAAATGCTCAGAGGAAAAATCTTACCATCATCAGGAAAAAAGGAATAAAAATACCTTAGCAAAGCAACATAGCAAAGCTGCTTCTACTGAAATTATACTGTACATTTTCTCAATTAGATTTATTCAATTAAAAACTGAAGCATATACGAGAATTTTGATAACTGACGGCGCCGTTTGCCTCAATAATTTAAGAGCCACGGTAGAAGTTCTTTAAGTTGATGGAGCTTTTGAAACAGTTAAAATGATAGAAGTCATTGACAGTTAAAAATAGATTGTTAGTAACATATAGAAAGTTCAGCCATAACAATAAAGTTTTCGTCAAATATTCCCCGCGCTAAAAAGCTTACCTTTAGTTGACACAGAGTTATAGCAAAAAGCCGACAAGATTACTACATAGATGAAGAATCCTTTCATGACTTCAATAACAGGTATGAACTAAATCTTGGATTACAATTGATAATCTTGAAGTGAGAACTACGCTGAAATTCTGCAAGTGGATCGCCAACCAAAAAAAAAACAGCTGCCCCAGGATATCTTCACAAAGCAATTCTTTTGATACAGTCTAATATTTCAGTACATAACTTAAGTGTCAACAAGAAATAAATATGTTGATTGAGCGTGGTATTCCATGTGTTTCGTCCTCAAAAAGACATCGATTCGGGCAGTAGAAGCCCACGGCCACCCTTCGTTTTTTGTTCTTGCGGTCGGAATATGAGCTTCATTGAAAAACGATGAATCATTTATAAGGTTAAAATTGAGGACTATAAGCGAAATATTTCTTGTTAGTTAAGGAGTAAAATACATTTTAGATGAGACAACAAACAAAGCAAACGTGAAAATAATCATAAGTTTAGGTCATTACAAATTACAGTAAAATATACCACTAATATTGGAAACTTAATTTAAATGTTGGTTTTCTTCCCCCCTTTTTCTTTTGTATTTTATTTTTCTAGACATGGCATTATTCAAAATTCTTAAAAACAAATTCACTGATCGTTATTTCTGAAATAGCTTTTCTATGCCACTCAACGTCGTTGCTTTAGTGTTTTGATACCGTTGAATATTTTGTTTTGATATTTCAATTCTTTTTTGGTAACTGGTTGTAAACCACATCACATTTTCTCAACTTCTTCAAATGATATTCGTCCGTCGCTCGCTGTTGTTGCACAATGTGTTGTGATACAGATACTAAACTTTATATCGTTGATTACTTCTTATCTAATCTAAAATAAATTAAACACGTATTTGTCGAAATATGTATCTTGGCACCTCTCATTATACCTGTCCATAGCACTATTCTAAATGTCGAAACTTTCTTCAATGCAATTTGCAAACAAAGAATCCTGAATTAAACATACATAATCAACTTCTCAAACAACATTTTAGCTGTGTTTTTGTTACGAGAGGGCTTTAAAAAAATAAAAGAATTTCAGACTACAGGAACCAAACCAAAATGATGAGTAACGGTTATAAGTGTTTTGCTTGTTTGTGTCATTGTTTAGATCGACGATGTCTACATCTTCGTTTTTCTAAATATCATTTGAAAAAGCTCATGTATTATGAACATATTTTATTTTTCTGTATAAAAAAATTTTGAAAAATAAAAACGCCTTGGTCAGCTTCAAACTGAATATAAGCAGCATCCAAGTTATCATGAGCATTTGTCAACACTTTATTAGGTTGTGTAAATTTGTAAAAGTATTTATGAACATATCGATAAAATGATAAATCTAACGGGTATTTGGTTTAGCAATATAGCCAAAATTCAATATAGTTATAATAGGGAAAAACAGCTGAGATTATAATTTTTACAAATTTCCTTATCAATATTAATGACGGGTTCACTTGGCAAACGCGTCTGCTTTTTCCCCGGCACTTTATGAGCATGCGCAGAAGTGCCTCTCACTGAACCCTAAAATAGCATCGCTTTTATTTTTTGCTGCTCCTAGAAATGTCCAATCTTTACCGTTTAAAATTGTCTTTGAAATATTTTCTTTCTTAATCAGAAGTTATGTACAATATATTATTAATTCCAAACTAAACTTGTTCCACGTGACTCACAGTCTATAATATATATATATATATATATATATATTATTATTAATGGTTCAGTATATTAATGGTCCAGCTTTTGATTAAACACTAAAGGTTGTTGAGACGCTACGACTGTGAATGACAGAAAACAATTTTAAAGTATATAATGTATTTAGTTAGTAGATAATAAATAATACAGTAAATTAATAACTGTAGATTTACTGCAAATCCCTACGATTCTGCTAGACTAATCTGGATTCATGGTACTTTTAAGATCCATGCTGGATTTAATCCAAACTTGGCTTAACCTAACAACAACAAAAACGTCTTAAAACATAATATGACCATATTTTGTAAGATGTCATTGCATATTTTTCTTTTTTAGTGTTTTCGTTTGCTAATATCGATTTTTGTGTGAGCTATATTGTCTTGGTTGGGAGAGTTTTAGACTTTGCGTGTTGGTGTTATTATCTTAATGCGACCAGGTTGCCTGCAGAGCTTTGTTTACGTCTTGCTGTCCAATTATCTCAGATAATTAATAATCCAGTCTATTCTCTTTGTTCAGTCTTATAGTCTAGGTTGTGCGTTATGATATTCAGCTATTCGACTAAAATCTGTGGCACTCAACTCGTATTGTCCCATAGCACGTACATTCTGTACTATACTATGGTCCTTAATAACAGAAAAAAACACATTTGTACGCAATCGATTAAGCAAATGAGAACTTGGATTTACTTTGGGTTACAGTGGCCTTGGAATAAGGGATGGCGGGAAAACAGCCAAACCGCGGCTCTGTGATTGGCTGAAACAAAATTCACCGCGTGACCAACTGTTTAATGGTGATCATTGAAAACCACAGTCAAAACCTACAAAAGTCAATCGCGTGATCTAAATCGATGCTGTTATCCAATGAAATTTATCCAATAAATAAGATTTATCCGTCGATCGGATAGCGCTATCCACCCTTCGTACAACCGGGCCCAGCTAGTTAATTTGACACGTCGTAATAAAAGTTCCCAGCCACAACAACAACAAAATATTTTTTTTTAAACTAGGAAAAATTACAATACAAAAAGGAATTATGAAAATGAAAACAATAATGTTAACAGGATGACAGCATGTGAGCAGTGGGGAACGTAAATATAACACCGGAAATAAGGCAAAGATAAACTACCTAGCAAAATGGTTTAAGTTGTCCTACCAAATAAATGGGCCAATCACAGTGTTATTCTTGAAAGGTAGTTGTCGGATTAAAACACCTCCAGGAATTTTAGGCAAGTTAACATTTCTAGTGAAAACACAGTCAAATGGATAGATCATAGCGGCGTCTTGAGGAGCGGGGAACTAAATATACATATATGATAAGGTCGTAGTGGCGTCTTTTAAGGGACTATTTTGATCCCATTTCTTTTAGAATGACAAACATTCATCAAGTAATTTATTGATATATCATTCCATCAATGTACCACTGAGTTCGTTTAGTTTGCCATCGTAAGAAACATTGCTTACACTAATGAAAATAAACCTGCAATCCGTATTATATTTTTGTTATTTTAATAGCATTGAATACTTTACTTTCGAGTTATCTGTTGCTCAATTACCTCGATTTTGTGTAGAAAAGTGTTTGTATTGTTGAAGTCGAGCATTCCGTTTGGTATTGGTGAATATTTTGACTCTGGAAACGCGGCTAACCATGGGTAAATGAGTATATAATCAAGGAACACACCGATATTTACGAATTTGAAATTTTTCTATAAGAAAAAGTTATTGCAGTGGCGGATCCAGGATTTTTCAAAACTGGGTCCAGACCTAGACTACGCATGCGTGCATTTCCACACAGGTAGTCCATGCAGTTGGGCGGGGAATGGCGATGCCTCGATCTGTTTGGAATACTTGAGCTTCGCAAATTACCACTACGACGCCAAAAACAAGCTATAACAACAGGACACAACCCAAAACTTCTGTAATCTCAATTAAAATCTACAGAAGATATTTTTTTAATCCAAAATTCCAAGCCTTACAAAAACAAAAAAAAAAACAACAACAAAAAAACGGGTGCAGCGGACCCCTTCGCACTGCCCCTAGATCCGTCACTGCATTGTATCATATTTGTTAGCAAGGTATTTAGTTTTAGGAATGTATACACCAAGATACAGTTTTTTACTGGTATAGTATACTTTGTACCATGATTGACAAGGATAAAACTGAAAAAATTATAACAACAAAAGGAAGACTGTCAAATATGATATCATTATCATTAATACTGTAGAAGAAGAAGAAGAAGAAGAAGAAGAAGAAGAAGAAGAAGAAGAAGACGACTTACCTACTACTTGTCCAGCAAAGAACACATAAAACACTAAGGAGTGAATTACTGGCATGTTGTATGGCTGGCTAATCATGAAAGACTGAATAATATTTAGTCACACAGACCCCACCTTATCTTGAGTTTATTCATAACGGGAAGATTAACAGTTGAAGAGTTTCAGTTTCGTGTCGAATTTGTTGTTTCTTTTTTGCAAAAAAATTATAGAAAAAGGAAATGTTATGTTATACCGTTACGAAACATTTGGACCTATTATTGCAATATATGCTATTTCAAAGATTACGTTGTATGAGCGACAGGGATTGGCGATTACATAACCGAAAGGATTGTGGCATGGCATACGATTACAAAAGGAAAAGCAAGACATTTTAAATATTTAAAATATATTATTTTAAAATATTTTATTTTCTTTCCATGCACAGCTCGGTAATTTTCGTACAAACGTCACACTCATTTCCAAGAATCGACTGACCAACAATATTCTTTAGACAACTCCCTCATCACGATCTTGTATGCATCGTTTGTCAA
Organism: Actinia equina; assembly: GCA_011057435.1. Lineage (NCBI taxonomy): Eukaryota > Metazoa > Cnidaria > Anthozoa > Actiniaria > Actiniidae > Actinia > Actinia equina. The sequence goes on from WHPX01000263.1 coordinate 694,560, forward strand.
AAATCTTAAGAAGGAAGTCCGATGTTCCCTATATGCAATGATACACCCAATGAACCAAAAGTGATACCATGTTTTCGCACATTTTAAGCTTTTGCATCAAAGGACACGCCGAACAGGGCGACCAAATCAACATCTTCAAAATGTCCTCGATGCCAATCCATAACTTCTCTACCACAACTAGGCAGCGAGCGTGACATCGTAACTCGAGGAAAAACAAAACTAACTATTTTCCTCGCGACAAGACATTTTAAAATATCTTGTAATAAATGCAATCGTATAGCAAGTTGTGTTACGCCAAAATAGGCCCAGCAAACTCACAAAACATTTTTTTATCTAGACTTTCCAACACTGAATATTCCAACAGTAATTGCCTTAACGGCAATTAATTCCCATAACGTACTGGAAAAAAGTATGATAAAAATAAATAAATAAATCGGTAAAATACACTGTAATGAAGTTTGACGGAAATGAGTTGAAAACTCACGAAGATATGTTTTGTGAAAAAAATAATTAGCGTTAGAAAAACCTTTCTGGAGGTACACATATTTTATTGAATTCGGCTTCAAACTTCAAAATTATACTTATTTTAGCCTAATTTTTACAGATAATGTTTTTTTCTGTTCTTTGCTAGCTAATCTTTCAGTCATGCTCAGTAGTTTAATTAATGTCAAGTCTAATTTGACAGCTAAACTTTTATGGTATTAGTTACTTAAACTTTGATTTTATTTGAATTAGTATAAATAATATGAAAAGAATGAGTGTCTTAAAATTAAAATATAAGATCCATTTCTATGCATATCAAGCATAGATATCAAGTTGAGAGTAGTTTCCAAGATTCCCTCTTATTTTTTCAACAAAATATATTTTTTCTAATTTTCTCACAGGGCAGCCCAAGCACTGCAATACAGTACTTATAACAGCTTTGAATGTGAGCGACTTGTAAACAATCAAAATTCGAATGCTTTAAATTGCAGTTTATTTAAATAAAAACGACTTACCTTGATAACTTGTTGTGTATTTTGTTACTTGGCCGAGTTTAAAGACATTTGGACGCATTTTCACTGGGTTATCGAATTTCTTTCCCTCCACTATATAATCCCAAGGTCGAACACTCTTATGAACACCAAACTCAAATAAGAGCTCAATAAATCCCAGAAAAATTAAGCCACGGCCACAATTTCCAGGCACAGCCAAGAAGAAATGCCAATGCTTCCTTCCATTACGATTAAAGGGCCATTCCTGCTAAAAAAAATTCCATGCTAGAACGAAAATTCTTCCATAATAAAGCCACGCGATTTTCATCCAACGCTCGATAGTCACCTCCAAGCGCGAATTGTATGACGGTAACGTTTTGTCACTCTTAGCCGGGTAGGCAGCGTCAGATTTCGACAGACAAAATCTTTGCCTTGAGATTTCAGCTGAGTGATTATCCTCCTGACAACTACGCTTTTTACCAACTCCGGCTTGCCCCGTAATCAGCAGATTATGGCCTTCAGATGCAAACTGAAGTATATTCTCCTGGTCCGAATTAAGTTGAATCCAAACGAATAAATAAAAACGATAAAATATAAACACCAACCATGCTCCGGGTTTTGGGAAAGAAAAATAAAGTAGTAATAAATTCAGTTCACAATCGCGAAAATATGAAGGCATTAAAAAAATGTCTCCTTCAACACTTCCCACTCGCCTACGAAAGTTCGTGCTGTAAACCAGGCATAACTAGTCAGATAATATTGAGGAGCCAACTCGGCTTCAATGATTGTTACCCAGAGTTCCTTTGATCCAGTCGCGTAGGCTTGATTTGGTCGACGACAACATTTTTTGAATTGACTGTATGGCTCAAGAGTGAAGAGATCAATGATCTCTTCAATCTCTTGATAATGATGTCTGATGGCTTCGAAACGTTAAGACAATTAGAATAAACTAGTTACCCCATATTTTGTATTATTTTTTTTAAAGGCGAATTATTTAGAAGTTCGTAATTCTTAATTTTTTAGGAAAAACAATTCGGCCTGATTTTACCATCCATTAAATATTAGAACCCTCCACAAAAAGAGTGAAAAAATATATGAAATATTCTCCAACATTAATAGTTAATTGCTTGTCATTCCCATTCATATAAACCTTATATTCTCAAACAGGACGTCGAATGATCTTAAAACATCATTCACAAGTGATTGCTTCTAATATATATGTTTAGAATTAATTAAATCGAAATAAGTCGATGCGATGATTACATAACTTGCAATACAGGACATCAACACGATCATTAATAATGTTTATAAACTCACCTGGATTGGTATATATTTTCATTATAGAGAGCTCGCACAGGGAGTTCCACGACCAAACAAGCTCGTCCCCTAAAGAAAACGTGAACCATCACATTTTATTTTCTTTGATCCAGAGGGAAATCTTGAAACTGATATTTTCAGTACATTCAGTGGAATCTTTTAAAGTAGATTTCAAACTAGCTATGCAAAAGGTTTTGCTGCTAAAGAAGTGACTATGGCGCAAGAAGCCTGGACAGCAAACTCTTCTAAATTAACTCTCAATGTTCCAAATGATGATGAAGCTACAGCTTCGACTTTCATACCGAGAAATATTGAGAGGGAAGACAAATTCCTAGAGAAAGTAAGTTTGATTTTAGCTCAGTTTACAGATTTTGTACACTTTATTTATATTTGATTTTTGTGAGCTTCATTGACAAAATATATCACTGAAATTTGGACCTTGGATCTTGAAAAAGATAATGTTTTTTTTTTAGGGCAAGAAACCGATAAATGTTAAAAAATAATATTTTCTACATAATAGTGGAGTGTATTCTTACATTGCAGAATTAAACAAATGATTACTGAAGAGCTGGTTTACTTTTAGAACATATTTACGGAATTCTTTTTTCGTATTTGATTTTTATGAGCTCCAATATGTAAATGAAATTTGGACCTTGACAAGTTAAAAATCAATATTTTTCTACCTAAAGTGGAGTTTTCTCATGACCGAAGAGCTGCTTTTATATTATCTGGTTTTATATTAAATAAATTTATTTTTGGATAGCTATTGTTAAAGCCAGAATTGTTCTGGTTTCTAGGATAATATCAGATGGGATCGGAATTTGAAGTAAAACAAATTTGCACCTTGAATAGATTCAGCATTGTATTATCTATTCCAGTGTTTTCTTGTTCGTTTTTTTGACCAATTTAGATCTTCTTCTTCTTCTTCTTCTTCTTCTTCTTCTTCTTCTTTCTCTTCTTCTTGTTCTTGTTCTCGTTCTTGTTCTTGTTCTTGTTCTTCTTGTTCTTCTTTCTTGTTCTTCAATCTTCTTCGAATTGCATTTTTTGTTATTTTTCGTCTTTTCCTTTTTCTTCATCCTTCGTATGTCGTCGTCGTTGAAGTTAATATTATTATCAAGCACTCTTTGAATAAAGTACACATACTACTTCCACCAGAACTAATTCTTACACCTCATTATTTGATAACATAATCATAGTCAAGTAAGGCGAAAGGTAAAAGAAAACGTGCAAAAACGTACAAAAAAGACATTCAGCAATTTATAATTTTATGACTTTGTCTTTAAGTTACGCGTTAAAAAATGATTATTTTGGAAACAAAAATAAAATAAAAAAATTCCCCGTATTACGTAAGCACGACTTGTTTGATTTTTCCTTATTCTTATTTCATTCATTTTAAATCAAACTAATGCCTTTATGTACCCAAGGTTATTAAAAATGCTTCGTTCATTATTTAACAAACAAATCGCCTACGTTAATGCTCAGCTTGAGTGCTGTTTTTATTCTTTTTTTGTTTTGTTTTTTTTGTTGTTGTTTTTGTTTTGTTTAGTATTATTATCATTTTTTCTTGCATAGGAAACAAAACTAATGTAATTAAATGTCAATTCCAATGCAAGATTTTTTAATTAACTATGAATAATTTTATTTTTATTTGAATTATAACGTTAACATTATAATATTACTGCTTCAAACTGGTGCTAACAGCAACAGCCTTATTATAGAAAAAAATAAAGTCTTATATGCGATCAAGCCACACTGCTGTAATAAACTCAAGCATTTTCTATTCCAAAATCTTTTGATTTCAGCTGTAAAAACGGATTGAATTAATTTTTTTGATTTTCGAACTTTTGACTCTTCACGATCTATTAGTTTAAGTAAATAACGTCAGGACTCAATGGATTAAAGACAAAAATTTACGAAGGGATGTTTAAGTTCCAAAGTGCTTTGTACAAAATAAAGAAAATGTTTAAATAAAAATAGCCCGGTCTTTTAGAAATTAAAACAAGGAGAAGTAATAAAAGTGATATCATTAGGAACCCCCCTCTTCCTCTTTTTCTATAGATTTGGATTAGCTTTTTAATGTTTATGTGACATAACAAGGTCAAGCGCAATATACAGAAAGCTGGAATGCATGAAATTAAAGCTATGGATGAAGCGAGGGTTGATCTCATCCTTGAAGAATGTCGTAGTAATGGTGAAGATGCTGCTTTGTTCTTACTGACCAAATGGAATTACGAAGCACAGGTATTGTTTGTCCGTCTGTCCGTCTGTCCGTCTGTCCGTCTGGTCTGTCCGTCTGTCCGTCTGTCCGTCTGTCCGTCTGTCCGTCTGTCCGTCTGTCCGTCTGTCCGTCTGTCCGTCTGTCCGTCTGTCCGTCTGTCCGTCTGTCCGTCTGTCCGTCTGTCCGTCTGTCCGTCTGTCCGTCTGTCCGTCTGTCCGTCTGTCCGTCTGTCCGTCTGTCCATCTGATGTATATTATAAATGATGATTCTTCTATAGATCCATCGTTTCCTTAAAATACTTTCCTCGCGAGGAATTTGCAATTCCTTAGAAGATAAGCGTGGTCACCATGGCAACACTCCTCTACACCTAGCAGCAATAAGGGTCACGTAACTATTGCCCAGTTTCTGGCGGTTGAATACCCTTCAATGGTGATGCGCGCCAATCTCCAAGGGGATCTTCCTGTAGAGACGGCCATGCAATATGGTCATGACGAGGTCGCTGCTTCTCTTATAAAAAAGATGAACCATTTAAGGTATAAACAAGAATTATCCAAAGAATTTCCCAAGAATTATCATCCTCATTGTTTTTAGACGACCCTTGTAAAAAAAAATCGTTTTTTTCTCCTTCTGTACGTAAAAGAAGTTGTCAGGCTTTACGTGTTACAGTTGGTAACAATTAGCCCGCAACAGGTGAGTGCAGAGCGAGAGAACTCGCAGTCTTTTTTTCTCGTGTCGCAAAGAATATTAAACTGAATATAATAGACAACTAGCGTGCATTTCAGACCATGTGTCATTCTCTAAATAGTATTATTTCTTTGATAAACGGTTGGGTATAAGAAAATATATGAAATGACTTTTACGCGAAGTCAAGTTAAAATACATTTATATATATGATAATGAATTTGTTTAAGTATACTGCTTTGACATTTTTAGCGTACAAGAGCTCTTTAGGGCATCAAAAGCGATAAAAGCAAAGAACGATTTCGTGGAGTTGGTGCGTCAATTCAAGATGAAGGTAAGCTGGAATTAAACAAACGATAACATGAACACAATTTTATTTTTATCGCTCTCACGTACGCATGAGAATGGGAGCAGATCTGACTGAGCTTTTCAGAGAACTACAGCAACGCAAGGGAGGGAAGGTTGAATTGAGAAATAGGAAAAAAGGGGCACTCTTATGCGCTCCGTAAGATGTTGCAGCTTTCCAGCCCTTAATCAATGGACAATGAAGAATTTTTACCACAATCGATGTTTTATGTTTATACTATGTTTATACTCAGTACAAACCTGAACACGTGCTATTCTCTTAATTATAAGGTTGTTTGATCGAGTAGCCATACTTATGTGTCTTGTCATACGCAACCGTTAAACATGAATGAATGTCACGTGCTTTAGATTGGGGAGAACCGAGAACTCAGTTGTTGTAACGTATTCTAATGTCGTTCTATTCATTGTAATAGGTGGGATTAATTGTATTTTTATGCGTAACTAATGTAGGCTCTTCCATCTAAAAAGATCAATATTCATCTACCACTTGTAGCAACGAATAGTTTCATACATTAGACATTTATTGAATGTTAGAAAACCATTCTCGCCATACTCGATGCTATGATTGTCCCTAAATGGCCCTACCCTACCAGCCTTCATTACCACAATACAACAGTTGGAGAGTGGCGGGACCTTGAAGACCATCCAACGCACATTGAAGTCTGCTGTGATCTACTCGATGTGGATACGAATGGACGTCCGCCAAGCCATCCAGATTACATCTACTGTCCAAAGTCGCCATTTTACTACCTCACACAACAGTGCCAGACTTTACAAAAGGTTTGGCTTTCTTTCTTTTTGATTGATTTATAGACCTCAAGTATGATGACGCTTTATAAATATGACAAAAAAGGTTAGTAGAGGTTTTTTGCATATTGCATGCATTCCTACCAAGCTTGAAATGTTTGCGAATTGGCATGTTAATAAATATGTCTGGCATGACCTGCAGACAAAGGTTTAAATTAAAGACAATCCTTCTTTTTATACTATAGAATTTAAGGAAATTCAATATTTTTGTGACCTCTCGCGCTGATTGGCATCACATCCCAGTGCAATGTTGGAGGCTTGGAATGCAGTATGAAACTTTAAACAAAACTTTCACGATCCTGTTTTTAAAAAAAATTATAACTGACGGATTTTTTTTCTTCGCTCATCATTTAGGATTTAATATTCCATCCTGTTCTTAGGCTTGTTTCGGAAAGGAAATGGGAAAAGTATGCTAGATTTTGGTTCAGGTAAATAATGATCTAAGGTCCATTCCTGCTGCTGTTGTTGTTGTTGCTGTTGCTGTTGCTGTTGCTGTTGTTGTTGCTGTTGTTGTTGTTGTTGTTGCTGTTGTTGTTGCTGTTGTTGTTGCTGTTGCTGTTGCTGTTGCTGTTGCTGTTGCTGTTGCTGTTGCTGTTGCTGTTGCTGTTGCTGTTGCTGTTGCTGTTGCTGTTGCTGTTGCTGTTGCTGTTGCTGTTGCTATTTCTGTTTCTGTTGCTTTTCCCATCAGATGCCATTTGCCTACACAAATACTAAATGTCTTTACTTATGTCTTTATATATCCTTAGGTTTCGATTCCTGAATTACTGTGTGTTTGTTTTTCTCCTGGCTATTGCCATCATGTCCTTAGTGGCAAACCCAAATGAAGTGACCTTGATTGGGGTTTTCAGTAAAAATTATGAGCAGAATATTTTCTTTACGTGGTTATTGCTCATGTCATTGTGGTTCCTGCTTGACGAGATTTCCGAATTTAGAAGGTCAGTTGGTCGGTGGGTCAGTTGGTTAGTGTGTCATAGGTCAGTAGGGAAGTAGGTCAGTGAATCAGTAAGCCAGGCAAAAAGATAGTCCAGTGAGTCGGTCATGGGATAGACACATAATTTTAATCCAAATGACATTTTCATAAGATTCCTAAGCTAACGATATTTTTCTCTCCAGAGAGCCCAGCCAGTATATCAGAGACTGGACGAACTACTGGGACATCTCAAGAAACGTTATCCTGATCATAACGATCTTCATCAGGATCACCGAGAGTCATAACCAACTCTTCTGGTATGTTGCTGTCTTTGCAATCTTCATGAACGCAATGGGGATCTTCAAATACTCATTGGTTTTTAGGTAAGGATGCCAGCGCCCAATATACAGTTTGGCCTGCCTGTGGTTAGATGGCTGAACAATAAAATCCCTTTGTTCTCGGGAATAGAGCTATTTTTCATGTAAAACGATTGTAGTGTACGTTCCTGCAATCCAACATGGCTGTCGTCACTCGTGATGGTACAAAGTATTATAATTTTCAATTGAATCGTAAAGCTATGCTAGACCTGTACAAATTTGTCTGAGGTCAAGGAACAGAGAAGCAGTTACCGAATGAAAAATGTACCCGGTTTACTAATTGAATAGAAAAATATTTCTTAACCTTTGTGTTGCAGTTTCACGTCATCCTATACGCGAGCGTTTGGTCGGGTTATTTTCAAGGACATCCCTCGCTTCACAATCGTTTTTATCATCGTCATGTTCTCATATACTTTATCGATCATTGCGTCATTAAGAATCAGTCAACCTTCTATGGATCTAGGCAAACTCTTAAGCTTCAGGTAGGTTCCTTCGCTGACACCTGAATAGAAACTTTGCCAAAATGGCGGCCCCAAATTCGAATGATATAAAATTAATAGCGTATACCCCCCGTAAATCGTGCCTCAATAAATTGGTCAATTTTCATTTCACTTTTTCTCGGCCGATATAACACCTGACATAATGAATATTCGTAGGGTTGCTAAAGTAAAGGTGCTCTTTCCAGTGCTGGTATTGATTGTTTTTAATTTACCTCATTTTCAATTTTCGGCTGCCATTTTGACCAAGGGTCTATTTGATCACAGATACACTTTTTAAAAAACTTACTGATAATCTATACCTGAAAATAACACAGGTAACTCACAGGTCAAACCCTGCAAACCAACCTCTGTCCTGATCTAATTAATGGCACTGTTTCCTTACGAAATTTGATTGGAATTTAGCTTTTGAGGAGAGAAAAGAACCTGAGAACCCAGATAAAAACTTTTGGATTTTTTTCTACTAATTCGTTTTTATTTCTTGCAGTTGTTTTATTGTTGTTGATTTAGGGGGGGGGGGGGGGGGGTTGTCTTATTTTGTCTAGCTTTAATTCTACTAAAGAACGTTTTTCCCTGCAGTGGGTTTGGTTTGACTAGTGGTGAAAATACCTGTCTAGGACAAGACCTAGCCTGCATCCTTTGGTCAACATTGAAAGTTTGGGCTCTTGGAAAACCATTACTAGAAGGTACACATGATAACATAGGGTAAGTATTACCTACCAATCACAAAGTATTATCTACAAAACAAACTGAAAACTGTCTACCAATCATAATGAAGTTTATCTACCAATCAGAATGAAGTATTATCTACAAATCAGAATGAAGTATTATCTACCAATAAGAATGAAGTATTATCTACCAATCAGAATGAAGTATTATCTACCAATCAGAATGAAGTATTATCTACCAATCAGAATGAAGTATTATCGACCAATCAGAATGAAGTATTACATACTAATCAGAAGTATTATATTCTAAGATGGTGTCTCTTAACAGTTCAATAAATGATTGCAATGCCAACTGAGTTGACCCAGTCTTTTCCTCAACCTTAAAATTGCTTTAAAAGTTTTTCATCTTTTCACGCTGTACAATTTAGCTTTTCATCATTACTGCTTAAAATTGCTAATTGTGAAATGCAAAATTTTCCAAAGTTCCAATCTCGAATTTTAATTTTAGTCTTTTTTTAAAGCTTTTAATTTGTTTTTTCTTGTCTGGTATTTTTTTAATCGTTTCCTTTAATTCTCTTATTGTTTCTTCTTTTTTATTTTCTTCACTAGCCCATTTACCAGCGTGATAGTACACATAATGAGCATGACAGTCTCTGTTATCTTGTTCAATGTTCTCATCGCTCAACTGAGTCATACCTATCAAATAGTACAAGAGGATTCTCGCCTCTCATCCCGGGCCGAGCTGATGCAAGCTATCACTACAGTGGAATTCCAGAGCAGGTTTAAAATATGGGTGAGTGTCTGTCTGTCTGTCTTATCATCTACAAGTTTTCCATGAATTCCCATTATCGATTTGCTGTATTCTTCCATCCATCTAATCCACCCACCCATCCATCCATCCATGCATCCATGCATCCATCCATCTACCCACCAATCCCTCTCCCTACCCACCCATCCATCCATCAATCCATCCATCCATCCATCCATCAATTGTTATCATTATTATCATCATTAATATTATCATCATTATTATTATTATTATTATCAATATTATTCTACAAATCTACAAAAACTTTTGCTGTTGTATCACAGCGTGGGACAATCACAACAAAGCTAGGCTCCAAACTAAGTGAAAGCCCCGAGATCAAATTAAAATTTAGGAGTTGACTTTTGAGGGAGGAAGAAAAACCGGAGAACCCGGAGACAACTCCCTGGAAGCACAGGAGAGAACTAACAAACAACTCTTCTCACATACGATACCGAGATCGGCAGGACTCGAACTCGGGCCGCATTGGTGAGAGGCAGTACGCTTCCCTAAATTTTTATTATTATTATCATATTTATTATTACTATTCTCATGAGGAAAGAAAATTTGCCAAGCATAGTCAAATGACGCCATCATGCAAACGTCCCATTGAAATCAAACTTGCCTTCGAGCCAGTTTCTAAAAAATCTACTCATTTTGCATGTGTGATTATACTTGCAGCAAGTCAGAGTTAAATATTATAAGGCGAAAGAAACTAAGACGGTTGAAGAAATGAAAGGTAAACCAATGCTCTCATAGTTCGTAATGATTTATGTTATCCTATTTTTTTGTTTGTATAGAAAATCGTACGATCTCTAGTGCAATTCGGAATTTATAGGTACAAGTGATATTTTAAAAGTTTTCAAAATTTGAGAAATTTCAAAACATCACGAGTGTCTTTAAATTTAGAATTGAGAATGGTGCGATTTTGTTTGTAATACCCTCAACAAAATTAAGCAACTTTATTGAGATTCTACAGAGTACAATTTGGGTTCTTAATCAATATGGTTTAATTGACTGAAAATGTGCACCATTGCGTACAGTAACGATTTGTGGCTTTTTATTAACAGTCAAGCAATTATTTGATTCTTATATTTGTCGGTCATCTTTACATTTCCTTGTTAGAGTATCTGGCAGAATACAGAGATGCCTTGCAAGACAGCAAGAGCTACCGCAATCAGCTGGAGAAGGAACTACGAAACATGAATGCCACATTAGAACAGCTCAGGTAGGGGGATGTGTTTGATAATATTATTCTTAAGAATGAAGCCATGGAAGGTAATTAATGAGAAATAGATGCGAAACGAAAAAAAGAAAAGGAAAGGCACGGGAGTAGAGAGAAGAGAAGAACAATCATCATTTTTTTAACGTTTAGAAAATGAATATTGGAACATTTTCTTTATTTTTAGAGATAATCTTGAGGCATTCAAAGAAGAAGTTCAGAAGAAAGATGAAAATTCAATAAGAAAATCATAATCAAATAATATATCTAATGTTGTAAATAAATAACCATATTTTGTTATGAGCAATATTTGTTGTGAAATGTGATCGGTCACCACCAATAGCAGTCTTTCTCGAGACTACACTCACCCAGACGATCACATTCCACAACAAACTGTCAGTCACCACCAACAACAGTCTTTCTCGAGACTACACTCACCCAGACGATCACATTCCACAACAAACTGTCAGTCACCACCAATAACAGTCTTTCTCGAGACTACACTCACCCAGACGATCACATTCCACAACAAACTGTCAGTCACCACCAATAACAGTCTTTCTCGAGACTACACTCACCCAGACGATCACATTCCACAACAAACTGTCAGTCACCACCAATAACAGTCTTTCTCGAGACTTCACTCACCCAGACGATCACATTCCACAACAAACTTCAAAGCCTGGGTTCAAACCATTCACACTGCTGAAAGTGAGCCTTAAAAAGGTCCCGATTCGTTCAGACATACGCAATACGCACGACCTGATAAAAGTGACGAATTTACTTCACAACTCGTACAGCTCTCGCATTAACATATCTAAATCGAGTATATCAATTTATTATGTCACATATTAATGAAAATCTAAGATATTTATTAGTATATTAATCATAATACTAAAGCAAATTAATGAAACGTAGACTTTGAAATGGTAACTATGGCCCAAACAAGTTCATGAACACTAAATAACGACGGTCACCTTGTGGTATGCATACATTAACTACTTGTACGACTCCAACGAATTTTACCACTTGTACCAACCATTTACGACCCCTGCATATCATGGTGCAATTGTTTTTAATCTGAAGTGCAAGCGATCTATGGGCTCAATAGTACCCTTTACAGCTTCCTGCGCCATCTTAAAAGGTAGCCCTGCCTTTGCATTGAAGCGTGCAGTACCAGGAAAGGGGACAAAATGGGAGGTTGCTTACTAAAGATAATACCTAACCATGATCTTACAAATACAGTTCACGTACAGTCTTTTTAGTGGCTTTTTTCGTATATTGCGAATCCTTTTTCTCAATAAAAGACTGTGATTTCTATGTAGAAACACTGGAAAATCTTTACTGTTTCGCTTCGAGCTCCATTTGTACTGAAAATTCAAAAAAACCATCGGCTCCCGCTAGCTCTGTTGTTTTGAATGGTGCAAAATATCACGCTATAAGCGCTTTTCACGTTCTGATCACGTGCACTTGTTTTTTCCACAATTATTTTTCACGATTGTTGTCACGTGCAACTTATTTCCCGGTCGGGATACATTTAGATTTAACTAGTGTCACGTGGTCATCTTTGTTCAAACAATAAGCCTGAAGTGAGATGACGTTTTACTCCCGTCTCTAGATCATAATCCTTTTCACACTGCTTTTGTTCTTTAATTATGAGTATTGTTCTTGTATCCTCTAAGGAATCAAAAATTTTAATATGAAAGAATTTTAAAAACTATTATGGTCTAGAGACGGTGGTAAAACGTCATCTCGCTTCAGGCTTATTGCCTATTAACCCATATATATTTAACCGGGTAGTGGAGTTTCTTACTCATAGACAACAGAGAGTCATTAGTGATGGTATTTGTACTCCTTTTGTATCGATAAATAGGGGTGTTCCCCAAGGAACAATTTTGGGTCCCGTGCTCTTTTCTGTTATGCTAAATGACATCAAGCCTATTAATAATTCTAAGTCTATTTTGGTTAAATACGCGACGATATAACTTTAAGTACCTTTAGTATTGGTAATAATGATTGTTCTACCCATGAGGTATAGAATCCATTAAGGAGTGGGCTCGGATAATTTAATGGATAGTAAACCTAAACTTTCAAAGCGACTTGCACCAGTCGATAGTATTCATCAAGGCACCCAACATATTGCAATATGAAAAAAATGTATGAGAGCGTTTTACAAATATTACGCGATGAATATTTTCATGGACTTTTACTATTATTTCCAGCGTGTCAACTTTATACCCTCAAAATCGGGACTTTAATTTAGTGGATTCAATATTTTTAGTAGCTAGAATATAGGTACTGATATAGACACTGTCCTTATTGAGTATGAATCACATTGTGACTTTCTTTCTAACGTTATGGATTTTATTGATATGAAGGTAAATGATCCCATTTGTTGTCAAGAGCGAAAGAAAATATCGATGAAAGCGGTATTCCAAAATTCGTCGAGCGATTTTTTTTCTAAATGAAGTCACTTAAAGATGCATTGAAGGGTTTTAAGGCAGTCAAATAAAAATAAGTACGCTTTCAACTAACAGCACGACAAGGAATAACAATTTAATTTACAGTTTTGCTGACTTCTTCAACAATAAGATCGTGTCATTAAAGCAACAACTTCGATCCTCTAACCTTGTAGACAGCGATCTTTCTGTTATGACAAATCAATCACCATGCTCAACACGCTTCAATAAATTATCTGAGGTAACAGTGGACCATATAATCAAACGTATTATCAAGTCCAAACCAAAAACCTGTAAACTGGATCCTGTACCAACTCCACTATTTAAACAATCAGTGAATATCGTGGCACCCTTCCTGACCAACATCATTAATGCATCGCTTACATCTGGAATATTTCCCAATGATCTTAGGAAAGGACTGATAGTTCCCCTTCTCAAAAAACCATCTCTTTATCGTGAAGAGATTAGTAATTACCGGCCCATTACCAATCTGATGTTTGTCTCAAAACTAACTGGTCGCGTGGCAGCCTCACAAACTTTAGCTTATCTCCAATCTCATGACTGATAGTTCCCCTTCTCAAAAAACCATCTCTTGATCGTGAAGAGCTTAGTAATTACCGGCCCATTACCAATCTGATGTTTGTCTCAAAACTAACTGGTCGCGTGGCAGCCTCACAAACTTTAGCTTATCTCCAATCTCATGACTTGCTATCGAAATTCCAATCAGCATATAGACCTCTCCATAGTACCGAAACAGCGATTCTGCGTGTCGTAAATGACATTCAGAATGCGATTGACAGACGCGAAGAATTGTGTTGATTCTCTTAGAGTTATCGTCCGCATTTGACACCATCGACCATGACGCACTTCCAGAGAGACTTCATACTAGATACGGAATTAGTGGACTGCTATCGAAAGGCTGGTTTTCACTAGCGACATAAGCGACGGAAGCAGAAGCATAAGCAATAGCATAACCATAAGATCGTTATGTTCTTGTGTATATGAATGTGACGGAAGCATAAGAGAAACAATAGGAAGTTTCCCGTGCAGAGGACTGAGTACGAGAATTTGATTGGCTTACCACCTTGTGCTTCTGTATGTTAGCGACGGAAGCATAAGAATCTGGTTTTCACTAGCAACATAAGGGCGGAAGCAGAGGCAAAAGCATTAGAAAAAGGAAATCTTCCGTTCCTTCTGCTTATGCTTCGTTGATGTTCTGCTTCTGCTTACGTCTCCGTTTTTTGATTTTCACAGGAGCATAAGAAGTCTTACGCTTCTGCTTCCGCTTCTACTTCCGTCGCTAGTGAAAACCAGGCTGGATGGTTCAGATCCTATATTATTGACCGTCACCAACAGGTCGTCATTCATGGAACCCCTTCTCGTTCGGTGCCACTACATTTCGGCGTTCCCAAGGGTCAGTTTTAAGACCTTTGCTGCTTGCTTTGTTCTTCGCGCCCATTGAAGACGTCATCTTAGCACATGAGCTAAAAGTTATGGTGTACGCTAACGATACACAACTCTATATATCGATTAAATCAATAAGTGATCGTCCTTCTGCACTACCACAGCTTGTAACATGCACAAAGGACGTTCTTACGTTCTTATGGTGTACCATAAACGGCTTAACCTGTAACCCTGACAAGACCGAGATAATCCACTTGTCATTCCGTTTCTCTAAAGTACCACCAATTCAATCTTTCAATGTTAATGGCTACAGTATCTCACCATCCAGTTCAGTACGTAGCCTCGGTATTACCCTGGATTCTCACCTCCATATGTTTAATCGCGTTAGTTAACATGCTGTGCAAGTCTGACTTTTTCTCACTAAAGAACATCGGCAAGATTAGAAACTTCCTCGATCGTGACAACATTGAGCGTCTTGTTTATGCTTTCATTTCTTCAAAAATTGATTTTTGTAAAGGTATTCTTCATGGCCTTCCAGGCGAAGAAATCGATAAAATCCAGCGCGTTGAAAACGCTGCAGCAAGACTTATCACTGGCTCCAAGAAATATGAACCTATCAGTCCTGTGCTTATCGGTCTCGATTGGCTTCGCAGTCAAAGCTCGTATTGATTACAAAATATTCCTGACTGTTTTCAAAGGACTAAACAACATAACATGGCTCGGGACTATACAACTGAACTTCTTAAAAGATACAATCCACGCGCAAACTACGTTCTGCTAATCAAAATCAATTAATTACTGCCAAAACTGCCAGTAAAACTTACGTTGACAGAGCGTTCTCAGCTGAAACAAAATTCCTCAAGAGATAAGAGCCTTGACCCACTTAGTTTGTTTAAATCTAAATTAAAAACTTATCTATTTCGTAATTATTATTATTTATAGTTTTAATCTAGTAATCATTTTATTCTATGTATTATATTATCTTTTTTCTTTTTAAGAAATCGTAATATTATATATAGTTGTCAACCTGTCATTTTTAGTGTAATTTCTTTCTTCTATTGTAAAGTATTGAAACTTGTTAAATACTCAATAAATTATTATTATTATTATTTTATTATTATTATTAATAATAATAATTGCGCTATTCAATAGATACTCGTTGGAATGTACGAAATACTATGCATCATTGCCGTCTTATGCTGAAGGTAAGATGTGAAATGTCCTATTTCTACGTACTCAAAGAGAACGGCTACGCCAAAAGCTTATCTTTGCTGGTTTTCGTTATAAGTAAAGCGCTATTTTTCGAAGTAACAATATTTCTCGAAGAGATAATATTTATATTATGATCATCCGGGTGGATGTAATCCTTAGAAGGACTGTTTGATGTGACTGACGTTTCGACAACCTGTGCGGAAGTCATCTTCAGAGTCAAGTGAAGAAAAAAGTCAGACATGGGTCTTATTTATACTGCTTATTTATACTGCAGTATAAATAAGACCCATATCTGACTTTTTTCTTCACTTGACTCTGAAGATGACTTCCGCACAGGTTGTCGAAACGTCAGTCACATCAAACAGTCCTTCTAAGGATTACATCCACCCGGATGATCATAATATAAATATTATCTCTTCGAGAAATATTGTTACTTCGAAAAATATCCATTCACCTGGGTTCAGACCATTCATTGTAATAAGTAAAGCGCTCCCAAAAGACGACATTTCATTCTAAAACGGGGATGCTTATTGAGTAAAATACTAGGTAGACACGAAATAATGATACAATAGGAGGTTGAAGCGCCTCAATTTTGCCGACGTTGCCGTCCACGTTGCCGTCCTGCTGCTTAAGGTCCCTACTATTAACTCTGCTCTGTCGATTGAAAATATTAATCTTCAACTCACAATTCACGTTTAACTTTGATTTTTCTTCTACAAGATAACGCCCGGGGAGGGGGTACTCCCATATATGGACTGTACGGGGATGATCCACTGAACAGGGTATGGTTTTTCGAGCTTCTTGTCATAAACAGGGTATGCAGTTTCACTCAAGGTCCAAGTTCTTCCTGAGTTTCTTGTCACATTCAGGGCTTCTACTTTCGTATAGACCGAAACTGGTTATCATGGTCGTGAAAAAATTATGATTATAACTAGCAATAAATGAGACATAAATTTGAGTCTTATTCCCGGCAAGAACCAACACACGTGAAATCATATAAACAAACTAGCCTAAAATTTGAGTAGAGACTGAAAATTATAGCCAATCAGCAAACTTATAAGTAAGAGCCAATCAGAACTGGGGGTAACGAAATAAGAAAACTGTCGCTTGTTCGCAGGACTGTTAGTTCGGCTGCACGCAGGCTAATCAAGTAGTGTGCATTTGAAAAACCTCGAACTGTTATTTAAAGGTGTCATCTTAGCTTCACTGGTAAGTTACATTTTTAACAATACAACACAAACTCAATTAACTTAGCTTAAGGACGTTCACGAGCAAATGAAGTTCATCCGCAATATATAAACTTACCCTAAAGCACCGTTAACACCGGCGATTTTTGCGGCGATTTTTGTGGCAATTTTCGGAAATATATAATATTTTGTCTCATCCTTCAAAAGAGACATTCATCTAGGAAAATCTTAGTTTCCTGAATAAAACTTTACAAGTAAATTCTTTACCATTATTTATTATGGCCAGAATCCCCGAAAAATCACAGCAAGAATTACCGCAAAACTGGCAAACCTAGCGTAAATGGGGCTTAAAGGGGGACTAGCACGAAAATCATCCAAATTTTAATTCTGCTGAAACTTTACTGGAATAACCCTTAAAGGTCTAATGATCACTGGTTAAAGTTTTTTCTGATATTCGGATGTTATTATAGTTTTGCGAAGTTATAGTAGTCTGTGACGTCATACACTCAACACTAAACATCGCTAAGTACATTTCTTTGTATCTTGTAATCAAAATATCTTCTAGTTTTATACTCAGTATAGCGAAGAAGAGATACCATAAAATGATTCTAACCACAAGTTATGTGCGTTAATTCCCTAAGCGGATCATTGGGTAAATAGAAAAAGAGCAAACCATGAAGTTATTTACAAAGAAATGTATGGAGCGATGTTTAGTGTTGAGTGTATGATGTCTTAGCGTTGAAATAAAAAACGATATTCATCCTTTCCTCTTTCATGGAAAAAAATAGTTAATGAAAAAAAAATTAAACAAGGAAAAGCACAAGTTTACATATATTTTAGAACTAAACAACAAAAAACTAGAAGAGATAGCTAGCTTAGAGCAAGTGTGAGCTGCGTCGGTGTTTCTAATGAAACAGTCAACGGATAAAAAGGTAAATTATACACCGTGAAAAGATGAAAAAAACCTACTGACGTTTCGGATATGCTAGTCCTTCGTCGGAGTAAAAAAGAGAATTAGAAAACGTTAAGACAAATCAAATATATCATGGCTTATTGACACAAACGTCCTGCACTCCGATTCTTCAACACAATAGAATATAAATCAAAACACAGAATATAAATAAGAGAATGGATCGAAACTAGAATCCTCTTTAATGGTAATGCTTCTACAGCGCAATGTTTTTTATCTTCAACTTTTGCATTGGGGTTTAAGTCATGGTGTCAGAGGTCTGAGATTGAGCGAAGAAAAAGACAAATCTGCTGAGTGCTGGAGAAAACGGAAGGGTTCGTGGGACATGTACAAACTCGCTAGTTAACTTAAAGATAAGGCTAAGAAAATGCTAGTCGTTACATAAGATTCAGTTGTTAGGCAAAGATTACCAAGAGATCTTCTCACAGTTTAGCTGGACTGTTTAAGAAGACTCGGAGAAAATGTTACAAGTAATATTTTTTCAAATATTGAGCTTTGATTATCCTAGATTCTAAAAGTGTATTTCATTCAAGATTTGTAAAGGGTTTCGCCTTCAATGTTATTGTGTTCATGAAGATATTCTGCACTCTGGTCTATTTAGGGAGTTTGAAGAATAACCGTGGTTTCAAGAAAACGGCGAAAATGTGATTTTTAGCAAAGCGACAATTAGTAAAAAAAAATTATTCTTCCAGGTTTTAAGATTTGATGCTCATTTTCCGTAAGACCTATCCGCAATACTTGGAAATGGATCATGTGAAAACTTCATGAAGGCAATCCATTCAATGCCAAAGTTTCTACAGCGCGATGTTTTATAGCTTCAAATTTTGGGTCGTATATTTTCAAGCGGCGTCATTATTTTTTTTCTGCCCAAGACTTTCCATCCAAATTTATACACAGGTTGCAATAATACTAGATGATAAGATTCTGAAAATTTTAGAAAAATCGTACCTGAGGATGAGGAGAAAAAAGCCAGAAACTAAAAAAAGCACTGTTTGATTTTCGGCCGTAATAGGCTAAACATTAAAAAAATCTTAAAATAAAATACACTGTTAGAATCTAGGATAATTAAAGTACATTATATAAAAAACACAATTAAATTGACGCAATAGTTTTGGAAAGGGAGCGAGAATAAAATTGTCCAACATTCGCTCTGAATTACTAAGTTTGGTTCCACCTTTTAAGGAAAAAATGATTTTAAAAAATGGTTTTAAAATGGTTTATTTTTCTACAGAGCAATATTTTATATCTTTAACTTTTGGATTGAGGTTTAAGTCATGGTGTCAGAGGTCTGAAATTGAGCGAAGAAAAAGATAAATCTGAGTGCTGGAGAAAATGGAAGGGTTCCTGGAACCTGTACAAAGTCGCTAGTTGACTTAAAGAAAAGGCTGAGAAAATATAAAGTGCTAGTCGCTACATAAGATTCAGTTGTTAGGCAAAGATTACCAAGAGATCTTCTCACAAATTTGCTGGACTGTTTAAGAAGACTCGGAGAAAATATTACAAGTAATATTTTTTTAAATAATGGGCTTTGATTATCCTAGATTCTAAAAGTGCATTTCATTCTAAGATTTTTAAAGGGTTTGCGCCTTCAATGTTATTGTGTTCATGAAGATTTTCTGCACTCTGGTCTATTAAGGGAGTTTGAAGAAAAACCTTGAATTTGAAGAAAACGGCGAAAATGTGATTTTTAGCAAAGCGACAATTAGTAAAAAAAAATATACCTTCAGGTTTTAAGATTTGATGCTCATTTTTCGTAAGACCTATCCGCAATACTTGGAAATGGATCAAGTGAAAACTTCAAAGCAATCCATTCAATGGCAATGTTTCTACAGCGCGATGTTTTATAGCTTCAAATTTTGGGTCGTATATTTTCAAGCGGCGTCATTACTTTTTTTCTGCCCAAGACTTTCCATCCAAATTTATACACAGGTTGCAATAGTACTAGATGATAAGATTCTGAAAATTTCAGAAAAATCGTACCTGAGGATGAGGAGAAAAAAGCCAGAAACTAAAAATAGCACTGATTGATTTTCGGCCGTAATAGGCTAAACATTAAAAAAATCTTAAAATAAAATACACTGTTAGAATCTAGGATAATACAAGCACATTAAATGAAAAATCCAGTTAAATTGACGCTATAGTTCTGCGAAGCGAGCGAGAATAAATTTGTCCAGAATGTATCTCTGAATAAATATAATTTTGGTTCAAACCCTAAGTACGCAGAATCTATACTAGGAAGTTGATGTGTTTCACTAGACGTCATCGAGTTTTTAACTAAGACTAATAAAATGATGAAAATAATTTTTTTTAAACGCGTGCATTTTTGACCTTCGTTTGAGATCGATCGTATTTCAACTTCTAGCTCACTCGTAAATGAAAATTAGAAAAATGTTTATTAATTTCAAAACATAGATTAACAAAGGAAACTATTAAGAATCAAGCAATTCTGAAGGAAATCCTGAGCAAAGATTAGCCTGTGTTTGCGTTTTAAATGAAGCATTTCGATTTTAAAGAAGGCTATAAAAGTTTGGAGTTCCAGATTCAGTTATTCGATGACTTTGATCAGTATGGCATGACCGCTCTGCCTTAAACGGTTTTCGACACTGTTATTCGAAATTTTGCAGTTTTTATTACCACTTTTTGCGATAGATTCTTAGAGACTTAGATACTAGTGAACCTAGTAACCCTGGTAACCCGGTCTACCCTGTCACCAGGGTCTTGTTTACCAAAAGAACATTTATAGATAGGTATTTCAGAAAACACGATCAAAAAGTCCGAGAGCAATTTTATTTTTGTGAAATTTACGAAAGTTTGAAAAATCGAATAAAATAAAGATTTTAACTAATTAATATGCACGAATCGAAAGTTAACTTCAATAAGGACTAGACGGCGTGGAAAGCAATTACAACCAATTCAAATAATATTTCACATGAAGCTAACTTAATATCGTATCTTTAATATGTACTATTTGCTTTCTCACCAACTATTTCATTTTCACTTATATTTAGCCTCACAAAACCCTCTTTATTTTGTGATCAAATGACGGTCAAATTTCATTAATGGCATTCATTAATTGACAATATGCAAAATATGAGAAGAAAGAAACTCGTTCTGTTATATCTTTCGTCTAAGAAGTGTTTTTGTAGAGTAAAATTGTTAAAGTTCATAAACCGAAACTGAATACAAAAATGACAATAAGACTGCTACGAGAAAAACAAAATTTGTCGATTTTACAGAGAAAAAAAATACGAGAAACTGAGATACGAGAAAGCCTGGGACCAGGGTAGGACTCAATGCGTAAACTTTTAGCAATCCATGCTTTCAATCTAGTAATCTTTGTGCTGAGATATATATATATAAAATCCCTAAACAAATAGAGTTATGTTTACTTGACTTTTTTCTGTAAAAGTTGGTGTATTGCATATCAGTTGCCGATTCATTATATAACCTCGTTCCCAAGCACTACAACTTACCTATATTATCTTCAACTATTTCATTAGTGCCACGCGGTCCACATACTCTCATCTTCGATTCATTATATATATCAAACTGACTCGCTTACTGACCATATGTATAGTCATCTCGCTCTATTACTATGCTCAGACTAAGATAAAACTAAAGAAATGTTTTACCTTGACCTACTTGCCGTTAGCTTTATACAATTCATATCTTCTAACTTTCTTCATATTTGTGGTATAGTTGATGCTTCACGTTTTAAAAATAGACTCGATATATTTTGGGACAGAACAGACCATGGAATAATTAACGAAAAGTTAATTATTATCTTAGAGCAATTTCAGATTCAGCTTAGTAAATAGACTGTCATTATTCTGTCTGCTTGTGTTGGGCTTGTGTTGCTACGCAACTAGCGAACTATTTGCACTAATGCGAGAGATTTCTCCCAAACTCAGCCGATAAATACAGCTCTATTTGCATATTACAATTCCCTAGGGCATTCATTATAATATTCACACGACTGTGAATAGATATGTGAAAACTTCATGAAGGCAATCCATTCAATGGTATTG
The DNA here is from genome assembly GCA_011057435.1 of Actinia equina. NCBI lineage: Eukaryota > Metazoa > Cnidaria > Anthozoa > Actiniaria > Actiniidae > Actinia > Actinia equina. The sequence continues at coordinate 716,662 of WHPX01000263.1, forward strand.
TTTCTACAGCGCGATGTTTTCATATGCTTCAAATTTGGGATCGAATTTTGAAGCGGCGTCATAATTTTTATTTGCCCAATGCATGACGTTCCATCCAAATTTATACACAGGCTACATTAGTACGAGATGAAAAGATTCTGAAAATTTCAGAAAAATCGTACCTGAGGATGAGGAGAAAAAAGCCAACAACTTAAAATAGCACTGTTTGATTTTCGGCCGTAATTGATGGTTTTTACGGCGGCCATGTTGGAGGGACTTGTTAACACAAGAATTGTCAATGAATTCTTTTGTTTTATCCTCCAACGTGGCCGCCGTGTTTTTGTTATTTAATTCTCTTGGGAATGGTTGAAAACCATCAATAGGCTAAACACTTTAAAAATCTTAAAATAAAACACACTGTTAGAATCTAACATAATCCAAGCACATCATATGAAATCTAGTTAAATTGACGCACTATTTTTGCGAAGCGTGCGAGCCGATTAAATTTGTCCAAAATTCGCTCTGAATTAGTTTGATTCCACCTCCAAAATTGATGGATTTCCATGAAATTACACCTTGGTAAATAGGCTGTCATTATTCTGTCTGCCGACTGAAGTTTGGAGAAAAATCTATTGGTCAAAGGGCTTGTGTTGCCGCGCAACTAGGGGACTATTTGCGCGCGAGAAATTTCCTCCAAACTCAGCCGATAGAATTATGACAATCTATTTATCAAGAATTTGAAATTTCATGGAAATCCATCGACTTTTATGTGCACAGGAAACAGACAATATTGAAAAAGCCAATGTTCGAAAATCTGACCGTAACGGAAAACGCGACTCGTGCATAATTAAAATTTCAAATTTTAAAAGCGGTGAATATATCTAATAACCTTCGTATGGATCATTTTTATAGAAAATGCGCTATATAGATTAATAAATTATTATTACTATTATTACGTAAATTGCCAATTTCGAACAGTGTAATCTTTACATGATGTTCTAGCCTGCGTAGCCAGGCGTGGGGTTCTAATGGTAAAAATAAAAAGAAATTCGATTTTTTGCAACTGTCGGCCGATAATCGATTTTTACAGACAGTCGCTCTTAATAGCTAATGTGCACGAACACGAAGCTTTAACACAAAGCATGATGGAAACTCGATTACTTACGGTTTTTCACCCCCTAAAAATAACTGACAATTTTTCCTTCGACACTTCCTATAAAACAGGTGCGTACACACGGTGCAACATTTCACGCAACAAATTTGAACCGGGGTGACACACGTCGCAGCAAAGTCATGCCACATCGTTTGTGTCATACTGCTATGCTATGAAATGTGGTCAGCAGTTATAAATTTGTTGCAAGCTGATTGGTTCGAAATTTCAAACTGTTGCACGCAATGTTGGAGCAATGTTCATACGATAAATTTGTTGCGCGCAGTTTCGCAAGAGTAGAGCACGATTTAACTTCAGATTTGTTTAATGCCATGTTGCGTGCAACGAGTTTGGGGTAGACACACGCTGCAACAGTCCTGTTTCGTGCAATGTTACATGTAATGTTGCACCGTGTGTCAAAAGAAAAGAAAAGGGTATTTTCCCCTGATAATGCTATTGATTTCCGTGTCCTGATTTGTATAGTACTCATGCTTTGTGCTAGAGATTCGTACTCGTGCACATTCCCTATTCGCTCTTTTTTTGTTGAAATTATGATGAAAAAAGATGCGCGGCTTAATTAGGTTAGTGATTAGTTTAAATATAATTTTTCGTTTTTGAGAAAAAGTGAAAAAACGGCGGTTTGGCAAAAAACTCACAGTTTTTGTGATGTACTGACGAGCATCTGCATAACAACTCTATGGCGAGTTGCTTTCATCGTGCCAAAGTATTTTGAATATCCCGATTTTTATAAAACTCATTTAAATACGGCTATTTGGGTCGAAAGATTAGAGGTATGCGTAAGACCCACCCTATGGCCTACTTTTATTTTTGCATTTTTACCAAAGTAGTTTATCAAGCAGTTTTCGCAAGACACTTCTCGAAAATATGAGAATGGCCATAAAGTTTTCACAGGAAACCCCAAAGTTCGTCCCCAAATCGAGCTGTAATTTTCTTCGATGTCTATTATATAAATCCACCTATTAATGTTAGCAGCATTTTGGGGGAGGGTAAGGGGGCAAGGGGGATTTATAAGAAACACTATCTCCATGGGTTTCCCTCCAGGAGATCTGATTTAAAAATTTGGGAGGACTGTGGTAAGCTTTTGTGAGAGGATCAGCAAAGCAGGATCAGAGTTAAGAATAAACTGGAAGCTTTATTCTATGTGTTGCTTATTTAGAATCAGTTAAGACTAAAAAAAATCAAGCAATAACAAATATCATATACAATATCAGTTTGGTTTATGAAAACACTTCTCTACACACCGTTTACAAGCATGAAAAAAGCCTACATGTTTATGGAAATTATATCCTCAGTTCATTTTCGTAAAAGCTGAACATTTCGAAATTAAATTGAAATATTTGAAAACTTAGCAATTCCTTAAAAAACTGGCGAAAGGATATAGTCGGCGTCTTACAAATTGAACTCAACTTAGAAAACTGAAAAAGTTTTTGGTATCACACGTATAAGACTTAACGTAACTATTTCAATGATCTGGATATGATTTTGATTGTTACTGAAACCTGGCTCTTTGCTGATAAACAAAGCACTTAATTGGCTGCAATTTTGAATGAACTGAATGACTTTACTAGTGTTAAGCATGTCCATGATTCTGCCATGAATAGAACCCATGAAATGTGAATTCTTCATTCTTTGAATTGATTGTAAATGCTAGTCGAATTCTTCATTTATTTATTTATTTATTTTATTTATCTAGCTTTGCCTTGAGTTCAATAAACGAAAAACGAAAACGTTGTAGTAGTTTTGAATTTAGGAGCATGTAAGTTATCATAACGAAATAGTTTAAAACTAACGGCTCACAGCGAACTTTTATCAACCCAATATTTTGAAATATCAAAATATCCAACAAACGGTTGGATAATGAATAATAGTTTTGATTTTAGCTTTCTGATGACGTAATGTGAATACTATCTACGGCCTTTATTAGAAATACTGCGCTGCAAAACGTATTGGTTTGGAAAATACTAAAACTGAATAAGTTTTAATAACAATTATAAAAACTATAAACATGATGATCAATAAACAATAATAACTATAATCAATAATATTAATATAGATATAAACATATAAAGTCCAAAAACAACAGTTTATAAAACTACTCGGAGGAACATATTGTTAAACTAGTACACCATTTATGTAAACTGAATAAGACTTGCGACGCACTTAAAGTTTCACCTCACGTATTCCAGCTAATGCCACTTTTATTTATTAATACATGATACTTATCCGTTTGTCTCATGATTGAACGTAATTCATTGAAGGAACGCGATCCGCTTCTACAAGTGACCCTCGCGTCAGACAAACGAATATGTATCAGTCATTATAATGCCACGATGAATGCTATTTTCATTCTAACACCATTTTTGTCGCTTACGTACATTTATCTTTAGGGCAGCTTTAGTCATGGCCGAGAAAGGTAAGACTAGTTACGTAGGAAAGCTGAAAGACGATATCAAGAAAAAGGAAAGAATAAAAATTGAATTAGAAGAAAAGTTGAGAGAATTAGAAAAGAAACTGAAAGACCATGACGAAAATTGCCAAACGAAAATCCATGATCTGGAAAAAGAAATAAAAACACTTAAAGAAGAAATAACAAGACTTGAAAAAGAAATAAAAGAGATGAAGATCAAAATGGGAGACTTAGAAGAGAGTAACACATTCCTTGAGAAGGAAGCCAATGAAGCCAAGGTGGAAATCGGAGAGTTGAAGACAAAGTTTGGAGACTTAAATGAAAAAATAAAGAAGTTTGAGCTTTCTGAAGATGAGTTGGTTATTCGGCAACTCTGTTCAAGCGTTCAGAAAAATATCTTGAGGATCGTGCTGCAAGAAAATTTCAACGAAATTCAGAACAAAAGTACTCGGTATATGAAAGAATACATTGAGCAAATTAAAGACAAAGACGAGCAAAAAAGAGCAAGGTCAAGATGGAAAGAGTTACGAAAAGAGGTTTCCTGGAATGAATTTAAATTGATAACACAGCTAAAACCGGTTAAAACAAGTGGGAACGAAACTGCTCATCCACCTTTGACAAAAGAGGTCATAATGGCCGCGAAAAACAAATTGGAAAAAATGGAGAAGTTAGGACCGGAAATGGTCGAGGCAGTAGACCAACTCGAAGATATATGGGAAACAACAAACAAAAAGCTACCGCAAGGGTAAGCATTTCTTAAAACCCAAAGTAAAATATCATATGCAGGTTTTTTATAGGTTGACGTATTAATGTTTATAAACATTGTTATTAAAATGTTTTAAATGTGCCAACAATCATAACAATGGTCAGTTTTTTCACTTTGCTTTGTCGGATTGTCCAATAGATTTCTGGTTGACAACATTTAAATAACAATCAACGAACAAATTTCGTCATTGTACACATACGCCCATGTGTTCCGACTCCCCTTAATTACCGTTGCTACGTTAGTAGATATAGAATGAGAGTTCTGCGCCATGTGGATCGTGGATCAAGTGGATCGTGGATCACCCCCCCCCCCCCCCCCCTACTCCGGGCCCGTTATAACGGTGACGTTATAGCTATTCTAAGTGAGGTACGTTCCAGTGAGGTAGGGGGAGGGGTGGTCAGTTATATTTATTCTTAGTTGACTGGATTGCACCACATCCTAGAGTTTACGTCAAAGTTTAATTCTAATAAATGTTTTTGTAATTATTCATAAAAACTACTTTTTCTATCTCAAAGTCTTAAAGGATTAGTTTAGGCTTTTGTTTTATTCTAATTGAGTTCTACGAAGTTGACTCATCAAAAAACAAACAATTAGATGACTTGCCCAAGGAACAACAACAAACATGTTTTCTAAAAAATATATGTATAGTTTATTCATAAAACGCTCAATGCATGTGAATACAAGAAAAGTTTAGTTCTTTTCATTATTTAACCAAGTATGATGATTGTCAGTATATTTTTGTTCAATAGAAACACCCGTCACAATAGAGGACTGTGTTCTGCAAAATTTGCAAGTCAATCACGCGAATCACCTACTAGATATCAAGACCACGATCTACTCTTTCTCAGTTTTACAAAACAAACCATCCATCCAATTTTTAAAAGTAATTAGTGCAAATTGTCTATTCACTAATGAGTTCAGCCAGGTGTGGACTTTCAGGCCTAGTTCTATATATAGTGTGATTTTAGTGTAGATAGTAGATCTAGTGTAGATTCTAGTGTAGATAGTAGATCTAGTGTAGATTCTAGTGTAGATAGTAGATTCTAGTATAGGTTCTAGTGTAGATTCTAGTGTAGATAGTAGATTCTAGTGTAGATAGTAGTAGATCTAGTGTAGATTCTAGTGTAGGTTGTAATGTAGATTCTAGTATAGGTTCTAGTGTAGATTCTAGTGTAGATTCTAGTGTAGATTCTAGTGTAGATAGTAGATCTAGTATAGGTTCTAGTGTAGATTCTAGTGTAGATAGTAGATCTAGTATGTAGATTCTAGTGTATATTGTCATCGAACCCACATCGACCCTACATCGACCTCTCATCGGCCTCTCATCGACCCCCACATCGACCCTACATCGACCTCTCATCGACCCTACATCGACCTCTCATCGACCCCACATCGACCCCACATCGACCTCTCATCGACCTCTCATCGACCTCTCATCGACCCCACATCGACCTCTTATCGACCCCACATCGACCCGACATCGACCTCTCATCGACCCCACATCGAACCTACATCGACCTCTCATTGACCCCACATCGACCAACATACGTCATCCAAAAATCTTTAACTTACTTAAACACTATATACTGCACCATTTACGATTGAACCTTCGAAGTGTCAACATGCCCTACAAGCATAAGAGAGACTGTCCTGTCTGTAACAAGCCTAATCTTAAGTTTATGAGTGATCATTTACGTCAAGTACATAACCTATATGGGGATGAAAGGAAAAAGTGGTTAGGAACTGCGAGGTTCTCAGCACCACAAAACCACATCTCATGCTTGCTACCGGCACGGCCAGCACGTAGTCTAAAAGGAATCAGATGCGTTCGAAAGAGAACAAGCTCTGTACTCAAATCTGTGATCTGGGGGGTGATCCACGATCCACTTGATCCACGATCCACATGGCGCAGAACTCTCATTCTATATCTACTTACGTTACACGAGCACAAAAAGATTAGCTGGAAAACAGTCTCAATTAGTGAAACTCTGCTCGCGGTCATAGTTCGTTGTGCAATGCCATTTCATAAAAATACCAAACGAAATAGTCAAGTCTTCAAATCATTAAAGCAGGAAACAGGTAGAAATGTGGGTAGTCGTTGCTATTTCCGAGTTTCATATCTTAGGAGGACTGGGTCGAAACCGGACCGTGAAAAAGATGCCGTAAATATCTCCATTTCCCAGTGAAAGATTTATTCCATGCATGATCAACGCGCCAGCAGTTTTACAGCGCTAGCTAGCGGATATTTTCTGGGTACCTGTGGGAAATAAAATATCTCAAAACTGATCTGTAAATTCATTTTTTTCTGGAGTGAAACGTTCACGAAAAACTCTTGGTTCTGTTTTGATCTTTTTTTTCTTTTTCTATTCGTTTCCAGTCAGTTCTTGTTGATATAATAGAACAATAACGTTGCCTTTTCCAGATATCTTACAGAACAAGCACAAAGGCCAAAGACCAAGTCGGTCAAAGGATTACGTCTACCACAGGATAAAACCATGAAGATATAAGGCTTCCCAATGGTATCTATGCAAGCAGTGCCACTAGACAGGGACATGATTTCAAAAAAGCTAGTGGAAGGCAATCTATTTAAACGATATACGGAAAAGGACACTAGTGGGGCTAGTTAAGATAATTGTTTAATTACCTTAACAAAGCTATTTCTGGAAAGATATTCTTTCGCATCACAGCGAAGTTTTTATTTCCGTTTTTATGGTTTCAAAACTATAACTATGGAGTCTAATTCTCCTTTTTAACCGGCTTTTTTTTAATCCATTTATTTCACCGTTCAGTAGGGTTAGACTAAAACCTAACTAACGATTAGACCTCTAGCCCTCATACGAGTCAATAGCCTATTGACTATGTTCAATATCCTATGAGCCAATGACTCATAGACCATTGTTAAATATTCACTTCTTTGCCTTGACTTGAATGGCAATGTATAGCACTCCCGTCTGATATTCAGACGTTAAACTAGACAATGGGGAACGAGTTTATAATGTAACCTTCTCTTAATATATTTATCAAATATATTTACATTAACATGCTATACATGTTTTTAATCGTACGCACAAAAAGAACTATAGCATAAAGGCGCCTAGCTGGCCTACACCTACGCTGTATATATTAGCTAGTGAGAAAAAAAAAAACAAGCAAGGGACTGGTTCTAGTTAAAATATGAAATAATTAGAGTATTGTAGAAAATAAATTACCGAATCAAATGAAAGACTAGCTGCAACAAACTTACTGACTAAGTTTCAGGACGTTTGTTCATATACTAACAATATTATGAGCATAAAAACACTGCCAAAATTACATAGAGATATAGTGTCCAAACACATGATATTGCTTACTATGAATCACGTGACTTTTTTGGAGTTGACTGGGGGGCAAACAAGCGGATGCTAAGTCAAAACATATCAAAATAAGTCCTCAAACTCTTGTATTTGACTATTTTCACGACATCAAACCAGAAAATAAGATATCAAAGCAACCTCCAGGATTCTACAAGCCATCAAAAAAGAGCTATTACCGGAAGTGACGTCTATTGATAGCAACCATATATATTTTAATATCGCAATTTTATTATTGGAATTTGTCCAATCAAAGTCAAATGAACTAATTTCAATGTGATCTTTATCTGGTTGGGAATATAGAAACACAAAAAAACAGTCATTTTATTGTATGTTTAGTTACGTGTATCATATTTTCATGTAACGGCCTCTGGTAGTCTGAATTATAAATTTAAAAGATCAAGATTGTGTGTACAGAATGTAATCACAATCACCGAAATAAAATCATAAAAAAATTTGCATGTTCTATTGCTGTCGGTTTTCTCTTACCCTTTCCGACTTGCACAACGCGTTGCATCATGGGGCTGTTTTAGGGAACATTAATCAGGGCAAGGAAACCTTAATAGTCCAGTTCATTTTTAAATTTCTTTTATTTCTTGATGATTTCAAAAATAACTTCCGAATATAGCCCAAACCGAAAATGGCGGCAAAATCAATGGGAGAGTGACTATAGCCCCGCAGACTCCGTGGTCCCTGCGCATGATATCATCAAACTATCTAGATGTAAACTGGCATACCACGCACAGTTGTAAAATTAATCATTTAGAGAAAATCAAGACTCGGTTCAACTAGTCGCCAACCCTTACCCGGCTACGACAGTGGGTCTTAACGCTTGCCCCCTTACATGATTGGAAGCACAGCTTTTTATAATGAAGGAATGGGGGAATTTATTTTAAAAATCCGTTTCTCAGTAATTAGCGAAAGAAATCAATTTCCTTTTTCTTTTGTGGTCAAAATATTGAGGATCTTAAAATCTATAGATCTTAAGCCTTATACCCTCCTGCGCAGCCGCTGTGAGGCGCTTCCGGTTACCGTCATTCCCCCACTGCCGTCTGCTCCAACTCGAACAACATTCCTTTCTACATTGTTCTCTGTTCTCCAATCAATTAGCTCGGTGATATGTTAATGTTATTTCATTTTATTTTATTTCTTTATTGTTTTTGTTTAACTTGTATTATCTACGTGTACACACAAGTTTTCAGGCGAGTCGGTGCGTACGATAAGTGACAAGAGGGATATTCCATTGTGTTGAAACATGGTATATATTTTTCTAACGTATACACTCAATTGAAGAATCGTTGTCGGGTTCAGAAAGAAATGGTACATGGGAAGTACATTAATTAGATGCATGCTGTGACCGGCGACCCGTGGCATCATCCACTGTTTTTAATACCCGTTTGGCATTCTAAACTGACTCCATGGATGACGCAAATGAATAAATCATAATATAATTATGTCATTTCCCATGTGCCATTTCGGTCTCAGCTTTTATGTTCTCTGTTTCTGAACCCGACAACGATTCTTCAATTGAGTGTATATCAGTATTTCTTGAAGGAATAAAAATATATCTTGGAAGACAGTTTCGTTACGAATTTACCTCATCGTCAACAAGCTTGGTGAGTTGCGAGCCTCTTGCTTTACTCCAGCGAAAACCAAAGCATTATACAATTCCGCATCCATAGCCTACGAGAGAACATTAAAAAAGCTATTATATAACTTATAATACTCAGCAATATACTGCTATGTCTGGGGTAACCCTAAAAGTTAAATATCAACATGGGAGTGAGAACGCGAGACATTTAGGACTACTCCATGCCTTTAAAAATGGGTTCTGCGAAACACATGTAAATGCTACAATCTGATTGGTCAGTACGATCACGTGACACATACAAGGGTGCCTAAGCTTAAAGAGTACATCGCTTTAAAATTACAAAACACCGAACGCATTCAATTTATATCAGTATTAACACAACACAAACTAAAGTTTGTGAATAAGCGGGGCGTGACGGTTAGACCCTTAGTCGCCAGTGAAATCCCACTCAACATTATTCAGATCCTGGCAAAACAAAGTAGGGTCGTACTTTGCATAATTCCTTAGTAATTGCGTTTGTGCCAGCGCTTTTCTGTGATTTATCTTTCGCACACAGAAGAGGGACTCAAACCTCGTTGATTTTGAAAATTCAAATGAAAATTCCATAAAATGAGCTGAGCCTTTCCTCGTTCGCCACTTCTCTTCTAGCTCACTTTCCTCGCTCACACTTTCATCGGGTGTACTATATTCTTCTCCTCAAGCAATTTCCAGCTCAAATAGATAAAGAACAGTCATACTTCCATAGCGAAATTTGTCTGATTCAACTCCAGCTATCCAACATGTTCCACTATCTGACTATCTATTTTCATTTCGATTTTCAAAATCAACAAGGTTTGATGTACATTTTAAACTATGATGTGTCTGCCACCTCAGAGTCCCTTTAAGCTTGCTGATCCTACTCCAATTACGTCCAATAAAGTCTTCGATCCTTGAGAAATGCGTGTAGCTTCAAAAATACTACTATTTTATATTTTCTAATCTTAGCCCCCTCCCCCACTTTGAAATAACTGAATAAAAGTTCAATAGACCTTTGTTGTTATTGATAGAGGACATTATTCTGTTGAAAACATCTTGATCTACTTAACTTTCCCATCATTGTGAACAAGGACGTTTTCATGATCTGTTGTTATTTCTGTCAGTAGATTATTCGTATCCTCCAGACAGTGACCCGAAAGCACAGTGTTTGAATGTTTGTTTGTAGCAGTTTTCTATAATCATGTGTCTCTCAGTCACTCTATTTACTACCAGTTTTCTTTTACGCAATAGATTGTTCTACTGAATCTAAAAACAGATACGAAGTAACGACAACGACCTACATAACAATTAATGATAAAACGATATATTATACACCGTGAAAAGTTGAAAAAACTTACTGAAGTTTCTGACGCTAGTCCTTCGTCGGAGTAAAAGAGCTTTTACTCCGACTAACTGGACTAGCGTCCAAAACGTTTTTTTCAATTTTCACGGTGTATATTTTATCCTTTTATCATTACTGTTTCATTAGAAACACCGACGCAGCTCACACTAATTTTTAGCTACTGTAGTACTGCTTAATGCTTGTAGTCTTCTTTTGATATGTTATCTTTCTCAGAAAACTAAGAATATTACTCAGATCTAAAGTGAGTATATTTGTTAATTGATTTAGAAGTAGCCTGCAGAGCAAGCGTTCTTTTGATGGGTTTGTGGAAGAATCGGGGTTTTGAGTTTCCTGTTTCGACTATTTGCCCGCGAGAAAAATGGGACCTAGCAAAAAGAGGGAACATCGGGGAGAAGAAGGGAAAAGAAAGAAATGCCTGCCAGCAGCCCTTGTTATTTTGGCTTCTAATTGCCTCGGCTTAAATATCCTTGATGGACAGCAATCAATCATACGGATGGTTGGATGGACAGACAGATGGATGAATGAATGGATAGATGGATGGATGGATGGAAGTGGGTTGATGGATGGATGATGAATGGATGGATGGGTGAATGAATGAATGAATGAACGAAATCAAAAATCAAAATTTATGAATAGATTCAAAAAGGTATAACTAGCTGAAACTAGTGTGAGCTGCGTCGGTGTTTCTAATGAAACAGTAATGATGAAAAGGTAAATTATACACCGTGAAAAGATGAAAAAACTTACTGACGTTTCGGACGCTAGTCCTCCGACGAAGGACTAGCGTCCGAAACGTCAGTAAGTTTTTTCATCTTTTCACGGTGTATAATTTACCTTTTCATCATTACTGTTTGAATAGATTCAAAGTAATTAGGCTTTAAACCATTCAAAAGTAAATATTAGTTCGACGTGCAGTCACTAAAAGTGTAAATTCAGCAAAAGGTATTTTTACTGCACGTAATGTCATTACGTCATTGACCACTGAGAAAATAAATGTAATGGATACACTGGGAAATGAGAGTACTTAATGCAGAATCGACCTATCACGACACCAATTTGAATTACTTTTGTTATGGACTGACTAGCCTTGTGTTCAAGAGGACACATAAATGCAAGTTTTCACATGTATGGAGAGGCTCTCCAGTAAAGACGAATAGTTTTTCAAATTCGCATGATTGCACGCCTTATTTTGATTCAGATATCGATCGTTTGGACTGGCCATCAGGCTTGTCCCGTGATAAGGCTGCCTCAAGGGACTCGAATTATTTATTTATATATCCAGTAATATTTCGCCTTCTTCCTTAGTCTTGGCCGATGGGATAGAAGTTTGAACGGCTTTATTTTTGCCAAAGTTATACAATTGATCTAGCTTTCTTATTTTCTTATTTTCTCTCAAATATTGGCAAGGACAATCCCAAGAGAATCTTTTTTTCTAGAAAGCTTGAATAAATTTAGTCAAATGACAGATATCCCTGTTTTCCTGGGTTACTTGGAACTCAGAAATTTACTTAAAAACAACAATGGCAATTACAAAATCGATAATTTTCATTCGCGCTTGCTATCGGTCATAGAATTATCGCTAAAATTTTTGAATGTTTTGGTTCGAGCATAGATATTATTTATTTACGAAGTGTCTAGATACCTGGCACCCGGAAACCATATTTCAAAATAGTAGTAGACACCCGGGAGCTTTTGATTTTTGAAAAAAAAACGTCACATAAGCACATCTTTGCCCATTGAAAGTATTCTTACTTTATTTAGTCAAGAATAGTCAAACGCTTCTGTTAACGATAAAAGATCTATCATGTATTCACTGTTGCTGTTTTCTCAGCATAGGATATGAAGGTCAATTCGAACGAGACAAATATTTCGATTAGTGGCGGTTTGCACTATGAATTACATTATGAATTAATGAAAAACATTACAGGTACGTATGCACTGAGCCCCTATCAAAAGGAATTGTTCTGGGAGACAAAACAGTGGATGTTTCTGCATAAGAAAGACGGCCTACTGACAGATCCTCTAGAGAAATTATTGAGCGACTGCGAAGGAAGGCTACGCGACTGCGAAGGAAGGCTACGCGACTGCGAAGGAGTCTACTGACACACTTGGAACTCAAGAAAATAAATCTCAAACTATTCTCTAAAAGTGTGATCTTAGCTCCACTCCAACACAACACAAACTTTGTTAACATTCTCAATAGGTTATCCTAGCTTAATTAAGGTGACTCCAGCATAAATCTAGCAATTTTTTAACCGCTCGTATCAAGTCAAAAACTATCGGATATTTCTAAATTATAGTAGGTCAAACATTTATCATTTGTCAAACGTTAAGGGTCGATTTTCCTTACATAGTAGAGCGGATAAGCGCAGAATTTTGGTCAAATTGTTCACTTTTAGGTTAAAAGCACCAAATTTTCAGGAAATATTAGTTTCTTCAAGCTTATCAATATCTGATATGGAGCCAGCATGAATTCGCGTGCTGGCTTGAGTTATGGGGTGATTTTCAAAATGGCCGCCATCGTGACCGGAAGTGCAAAGTTACGTTAGAAAAATTGCTTTCTTTGACTTGAATATTGCTGTTTCTAATATTAAACTGAGTAACACGGTCATGCAGGCAAATCTGTTCGATAATATTGAAAAAATATTAATATGATGAATAGATCGATTCTTATTCTAGATGAAACGGAAGTACATCATTTCAAACCGGAAGTGATGTTTCATCCAGTCCAAAAAAATATTTATAAGTGTTCTGACTGCTTTGTTTGGTTTAGTAAGGTTTGTTGAGAAAAGAAACTATAACTATAACTGGTTAATGCCAAAATGAAGAAATGAACATATTATACCAAATAATTATTTTAAAGTTATTTTGTTGATTTGTAAGATCGCTTTAAGAAATTAATGAGCGGGAGCAACGAAATAAAGATCATGAAACGCCAGTCCCATTATATGTCGGATTATCAATTCACGCGAAGACTCGCAGTCGTGACTTGATAGAAACCATGCACAGTTTGGGGCTGTCTGTTTCATATGATAGAGTCCTTGCCATCTCCATTGATCTAGGGAATTCAGTGTGCCGCCGATACCACGAGGAGCAAGTGGTGTGTCCACCAAATCTGCGCACAGGCCTGTTCACAACATCTGCGTTGGACAACATTGATCACAATCCAAGTTCCACGCTCGTTTCACGGCACTGGTATTTCGATGTTTCCTGACGAAGCAAAGTCAGCTGCAATGATAAAGCATGCGATGGATGTTATAAAATCTTGCATCAACTACTTGAATCCTGGACAAGTTCCAGTCATCGCCAGGGACCAACCATTGTACGCTATCGCGAAGCAAATCCAATGGAAATGGAATAATCTTTATGGAGAAACAAAGTTCGTGATAATGTTTGGTGGCCTCCATATTGAAATGGCGTTCTTGAAGTTACTCGGTGGGTGGCTGGAAAGGAGCGGATGGACAACTGCATTGACGGACGCAGAAGTAGCCTCAGCGGGAACAGCAAATTCATTCCTGAAGGCGTCAAGTATTACGCGAACAAGGCGGGCAAATCAAATCACAGCGATCAGCTTGTATATCCTACTTCAACGTGCATATGCCAAGTACCCAGAGCACGCAAGCGCAAATGGAAGCCCAGCACTTTCATTTGATGAATGGTGTGAGAAACAGAGGTCAGTGCCGCAGTTCTATTACTGGTACGTTACTATGCAGCTTCAACTTTTACTACTGGTGTTCCTGAGATCAATTCGCACATCCAATTTCAAGGAGTACACCGATTCTCTTTCTAAAATGATTCCCTGGCTTTTTGCTATGAACCACATCAACTATGCACGCTGGCTCCCTGTTCATTTACTGAACATGCGCAGACTTACCCAGACTGCCCCCAGTGTTGCATCAAAGTTTGAAGAAGGCCTTTTCACAAAGCCAGGCTTACATATCTGAGTGTTTGGTGAACCGAAAAAAGTCAATGTATGAACCAATCAAGAGAAACAAGTTCTACCTGTTTAATACCCCAGCACCAAAGACGTCCAAAGCATCTCAAAAGGTCTCATCTCTCAAGAGTAACTGCTCCCTTTTTTCCAGATTGTATATTTCATGCCAGTCAAGGGACGGTGATCTGGATAAGTTTTTCCAGCATGAAAACCAGCGATGTCCACCAGCGTTATCTAACCTCGGAAAACAACGACTACCAAGAAACAAATCAGAATTGGTAGAATGTCTTCAGTCTCACACAAGTCCACAGAGCACGATCCCAACGAATGTCGACGTTATCATAATTGACGGCGCAGCTCTGGTGAATATGATCAAACCTGGTGCACAGAAGACGTTTCACCAATATACTACTGAATCTTTCTTGCCGTATGTCAAAACACAACTAAGCAAATCTCAGCGTGTTGACGTCGGATGAGTATATAGAAAACAGCCTGAAACAAACGACTAGATGTGATCGCGGAACTGGTGTCCGACGACGTGTTGAAGCAAACAGCCAACTTCCTCGCAGCTGGAAAGATTTTCTTCGGGTGGATGATAACAAGCGAGAACTTTTCAAGTGTTTAGCCGGATACATTGCGTTTCTTGATACCGATAAACTAGTTGTTACAACGTATGGCAAAGAAGTACGGTGCACTGCTGCTTGTGATACTACTCAGCACCATTAAGGCATGGCTCTTTTGAGGAAGTGATGGAAAATCAGTTATTTATTCATATCTTTGACAGTTTACTATTAATCTTTCCCAAATTTGGCTCGTAGTAGTAATTCTTCAAGGCAAGCAATTACCGCATATCTGTTACCATGGAAACCAGGTCACGTGACCACAAGGCCGCCATCTTGGATTTTTTAAACAAATCGTTTGTAGTCGTATTGAAACTACCTCAAAAGTCCTGAAAATCCATATTCCTTTTTATATTTGCAATACCTATATGGATCTAATTGGATATCTTGGAAATTATATTAAGTTTAATTTTTAGAATATTTTTAATTTTTTGGAAAATACAGAAAATATTCTAAAAATTAAACTTAATATAATTTCCAAGATATCCAATTAGATCCATATAGGTATTGCAAATATAAAAAGGAATATGGATTTTCAGGACTTTTGAAGTAGTTTCAATACGACTACAAACGATTTGTTTAAAAATCCAAAATGGCGGCCTTGTGGTCACGTGACTTAGTTTCCATGGTAACCAAGGCTCTAAGGTTCCTTCTTTTCACAAAAGACATTAACTTGCCAAGTTTGGGGTAGATTCGTAGAAAACTGGCTATGATATAGCCAAACAGTTTTTCATCTGAGAGCCATGCCTTAATGATGCTGAGTAACAACTTATCTCCATGCTCCCACGAAGAGGCAGACAGCAGAATGATTTTGCATCTTGCTGACGCAGTTGAAGAAGGCTATCACAAGATCGTAATCCGCACTGTCGACACAGATGTGCTTGTATTGGCCACTGCAGCTTACCATAATCTTCAAACAGAGGAGAGTACACTAGAGCTCTGGGTTGCTTTTGGTACGGGGACACACCTGCGATACATCGCTGCCCACGAGATAGCCATTGCCCTAGGAAAGGAACGTTCTTTTGCACTCCCGTTTTTCCATGCCTTTACAGGATGTGACACTGTTTTCTGTTTTGGTGGGAGGGGAAAGAAGACAGCAGTTGAAACGTGGAAGCTATATCCAGAAGTAACAGATGCTTTCCTTGCGTTGTCTTATTGTCCAGAGGATGTCAGTGAGCCATGTATGGAACGTCTGGAGAGATTTGTCATTCTCATGTACGATCGTACAAGTAACAAGACTGACATCAACCAGGCAAGGAAACAGCTGTTTGCCCAAAAAGGGCGCCCTCTGGAATCAATCCCTCCAACGAGGGCTGCACTGGTGCAACACACAAGAAGAGCCGCTTATCAGGCTGGCCACTGTTGGGGCCAAGTAATTTTACTGGTACCAGTTCTTCCGAGTCCACAAAACTGGGGATGGGTCATGAGTGACGATGGGTGGCAGCCATATTGGTCATCCCTACCAGATGTCACCAAGTCATGTATGAAGCTCGTGAAATGTGCCTGCAAGAAAGGTTGCTCAGGAAGGTGCTCATGTGTGAAGGCTCAACTTGTCTGTACCGCCTTATGTGGTTGTCTTGAGGACTGTGGCAACGCTGAATGACTGTTTTTAAGGACTTCCGGTTGTGAGTAGTCTCACTTCCGGTTTAAACAATAGTTTTTGCCAAAAGTCATTTTCACCACGATTAAAACTGTTTTTGTAACATTTTATTACGAAATACGTATTTTACTTATGAGTCATGCAACTGTTGTCTTAAAAAATGAATTGATTGTCAATCAGCGTTACTTTTAAGGAAATTACATTTTACTTCCGGTCAAGATGGCCGCCATTTTGAAAATTTCCCTATAACTAACCTCAGAACCCAATTTCAAGTTGGTTCCATATCAAATCTTATTTATCATAATAAAACCTATAATCAGCGCAAGTTTTGTGCTTTTAACCCAAAAGTGAACAATTCAAGCATATAACCGCTCTACTAACAGTGGTCTTTTACAATAGTATCTTTTTGTTCGCTTAAAATCGATTGATTTTCATGGAATTTTAGATTCTTGGTACTAAATAGATTGTCATGATTTTGTCTGATGAGTTTGGAGAATATCTAAAGTAATTCGCTAACTTCAAAATATGGATATGGATGTATAATAAAACGCTCTTAAGAGTCATACTCTGTAACATTCAAACATAGGCCGGCCAGGCCACCTCACGGATTTTGCTCCTCAAATTGTGCATAAACGTGGTTTGGGGTCCTAAATACGAAATGGATAACCTTTTGGGGAAAATATATTTGAAATAGGTTGTCATAATTCTGTCTGCCGAGTTATGAGAAAATCTATCGGTCACGGGACTTATGTGGCTGCACAACTTGCGAATTAAAGTAATATTTAGTCAGTAGGGTTGGAGCAAATTTAGAGAAGCCGGCCAGTAAACTTTATGGACTTTGCTCAAATTTGGTATATAAACTTGGTTTGGGGTCCTAACTGACGAGATGGATGATTTTTTGCGCAAAAACGTTTTTAAGGCAAAGTTCAGGGGGATGGTCAATTTTGGGTCGGTTACAACGCCGTTCAAGCACTGCTTTTATGACGCTAGAAAAAAAATTTAATATTTATAATTTTTAAAAGATATCGTTATCAAAATTAAAACCTTGATTTCTACTCTTTCATTATATATAGTAAAACCTTGTATTATTTTAAAAGGTTTCTCAAACGACTCCCATACGTATAGGTATATTTATGAACTTTTGAAACAGTGTGAATCTAGAACTCCTATATCTCCACTGGTATGTCGATTTGGAAACTACCGTTGCTGTTGAACATAGTTCGATTATAGCTTATTTCATTTTTAAATAAAAAAACTGGGCAAGTATAGTGGGCAAACAGTGAGTAAAATAGGCTTTTACATGGTCAAATGTCTTTAAAATTCTATATTTTTCTTCATCGCAGAATGGTAATGCAACTGACGCAATATAAAAAATATTTAGACTACAGAAAATTTTTTATCTTGAAAAATCGATTCTTTTAATATCTTGGTTTCTGTAGTCACGATTGTAATAAAACGCTGTCATGTAATAGGTAACCAAACAAACTTTCATATTACAAAGTCTAAAAAAGATTGACCATGGAAAACGCGAGGGGCTGACATGTCGATGCTATGGTAACTATTCACGTGATCATTTTCACGAAAAATGATTCCTAAACTCATAGTCTTAAGTGGTTAGCGTATCAGATATCAAGATATAGATCTGTTTTGCTATAAAATAATTTCTAGTTCTGTTACTCTAAAGCCCGAAACTATTTGAAGCCACCTTAAATAAGTTTTCGAAATTTGCAACTGGCCTTGATAATATATCTGCCAAACTTCTTATGGAATTCCCCGATCTGATCTCTGAATCATTAGCGTATCGATTTAATCAACCTTTTAAAACAGGGATAATTTTCATTTGCGCTAGGTAGCGGTCATAGAATCGCTATAGAATTTTTAATGTTTTGAAGTTTGATTGTTTATATCAGAAGTTGTCTTTCACTTCCGTTAAATTCATCTTCAATCGTGATTGGTTACTTTTAATTTTTTAAAGCTAGAGATTCGATCACGCATATTTATATAGTAGGAGGCGTTTATCAAAATAACAAAGGCTGCTGGCAGGCGTTCCCTTCTTCCCCTTCCCTCCCCCTCCCCCCTTGCTTCTTTTTTGCTCTGTTTTAATTCTCGCTTATTCCAAATTTCCAAAGTTCTCCCAAAACATCGGTTTTTTCCTAAACTCACAAGAACGCCTACTTTGCAGGCTACTCGTCCACAGGGAAAAAAGATCATAAAGACTCGAAACGCAAAGCGTTCATGAATGAAGTAATTTAAACTTCTCGTTGACGGCGCCGAAACAGATTTTGCGAATCTCAAATATTATGTCTTCTCAGACAGTGTCTTATCTTGAGACCAATGATCTATTGTCATGCATCCATGCAGTCGGCATATTTTAAAACTATTTCGTTACGATAACTTACATGCTCCTTAATTCAAAACTACTACTACGTTTTTGTTTTTCGTATTTTCGGAACTCGAGGCAAAGTTGGATAAATAAAATAAATAAATGAATGAAGAATTCGACTACCATTTACAATCAATTCAAAGAATGAAGAAATTATATTTCGTTGGTTTTCTTGGCAGAATCATGGAAAACGATAATCAAAACCACGAGGGAGCTTAATATGACTCAGGAGTTTGGTACGTACTCTGCCGATTTTGGGACAAATTGTTGCCCAAGTTTACAGCGCCAGTACCGGTCAGCGGTACTTATAGTTAGTCATGTGACCGACATCAGCCGGTCATTTTGTTCCTTCGAGTTTCGATGTTCATCTCGGTTGTTTACCAAGTTTTACCAAGGGGATATTAAAACCGTTTGCCTGTGTCTTGGCTCTTTCTTATTGTTCATAACTGGCGCAGTATGAAATGTAAGCTGAAACTCTTACTGCTAAGTCTAACAGCGAACTTTAATCGATCCAACACTTTGAAATATCAAAATATCCAACAAACGGTTTTGTGTAATGAATAATTATTTTGATTTTAGCTTTCTGATGACGTAATGTGAATACTATCTACGGCCTTTATTAGAAATACTGTGCTGCAAAACGTGCTGGTTTCGAATCGACTAAGGCTGAACAAGTTAATAATAGAATTTTTAAATCTAACTATATAAAAACTATAAACAATGATCAATAAACAATAATATTTATAATCAATAAACTATTCACATTTAGTAAAAATAAACACTGAGGTGATTATTGAAAATCTCGCGCCCTGATTGGTCGCGAAATTGATGTTTGTAATTCCTTGTTATATGGACTTCCCAAGGGCTCTCTCAAAAAGCTGCTGCAAGACTTGTAACCTTTTCTCAGAAGCAAGATCATATTACCCCAATCTTGTACAATCACCAATGGCTGCCCGTGGAACAACGAATTGTTTTTAAGCCTTACACAACCTAGCGCCCATATATCTATGTGACTTGGTTGAACCCTATGTTCCCTCTCTTATAATCTAAAATCCTATGGCAAAAGAAGCTTTTCTTATGCAGCCCCTGAACTATGAAATGCCCTTCCACATAACATTAGATATTGCTTTTATGAGTAATGTTAAGACATGGCTTTTTAGGCAAACCTTTGATTAATTTCTCTTTTCCAAAGTAATTGACAATGTTTTTATGTAGCAAAATTCATTATCGAAGTTATTATTAATCACTTATATAGTACTTAACTTAATTTACTTTACTTAATTTACTTACTATAACTTTTTCCTAATGATCCTTTTAAATTATCCATTTTTATATAATATTTGTAAAGCGCTGTTAAACCTTGGGGAATTGGTGCTCAATATAAATCATTATTATTATTATTATCATCATTATGACCCTCACGTGAGGCAAACGAATAAGTGATCATTTATTACAACACCACGATGAATCCTATTTTTCATTCTAATACCATTATTACTTTCGTACATTTATCTATAGGGCAGCTTCAGTCATGGACGAGAAAGGTAATACTAGTTACGTAGGCAGGCTGAAAGCGAAACTCAATAAAAACAGGAGAATCCAAAATGAATTAATTGAAAAGGTAAAAAGATTAGAAGAGGAACTAACGAAAGACCATGAAAATTGCCAATCCAAAATCAATGATCTGGAAGAAGAAATAAAAAGACTTAAAGAAGAAATAGAAAAACTTAAAGAAGAAAGCAATACCCTGAAAGAAGAAATAAAAAAATTGAAGAAGAAAACGGGAGACTTAGGAGAGAGCAACGCATTCCTTGAAAAAAAAATGAAAGAAATTGATGATAATGCCAAAAAGGAAGCCAATAAAGCCGAAAAGGAAATCGGAGATTTAAACACAAAGTTAGAAAACTTAGATGAAAAATTAAAGATGTTTGAGCTATCTGAAGATGAGTTGGTTATTCGGCAACTCTGTTCAAGCGTTCAGCAAAATCTCTTGAAAATTGTGCTGCAGGGAAATTTCGAAGAAATTCAGAACAAAAGGACTGAGGATATGGAAAATTACATTTCAACGCAAATTGAAGACGAACATGAACAAAATGAAGCAAGGTTAAGATGGAAAAAGTTGAAGAAAGATGTCAATTGGAACGATTTTTTGATAAGACAGCTAACAGATGTCAAAAGGAGAGGGAACGAAACTGCTCATCCATCCTTGACAGAAGAGGACATAGATGATGCGAAAATCAACTTGAAAGAAAAGAAGAAATTAGGAAAGCATATGGTCAAGGCAGTAGATCAACTAATTAAAGGTTATATGGATACAAACAAACCGCAAGCTATACTGCAAGGGTAAGCATTTCTTAAAACCCATAGTAAAACATGCTGCGCAGGTTTTTGTAGGTGGGTATATTAATTGCTTTAAATAAACATTGCTATTGTGATGCTTTATTGTCTACGTCCATTTTAACGATGGGTTTTGTCACTTTTCTTTGTTGGATTGTCAATAGATTTCTGGTTGGCAACATTTAAATTAACAATCAACCAAAACAAAGTTTGTCATTGTTCACGTACGCCCATTGGCTCCGACTCCCCTTAGTTACCGTTGCTATGTCACACAAGCACAAAAACATTAGCTGGAAATCAGTCTCAATTTGTGAAACTCTGCTCGCTGTCATAGTTCGTTGTGCAATGCAATTTCATAAAAATACCAAAAGAAATAGTCAAGTCTTCAAATCATTAAAACAGGAAACAGGTAGAAATGTGGGTAGTCGTTGCTATTCTCCCAGTTTTATATCGTGGGAGGACTAGGTCGAAACCTGACCGTGAAAAAGATGCCGTAAATATCTCCATTTCCCAGTGAAAGATTTATTCCGTGCATGATCAACGCGCCAGCAGTTTTACAGCGCCAGCTGGCGGATATTTTCTGGGTACCTGCGGGAAATAAAATATCTCAAAACTGATCTGTAAATTCATTTTTTTCTGGAGTGAAACGTCCACGAAAAACTCTTGGTTCTGTTTTGATCTATTTTTTTTCCTATTCGTTTCCAGTCAGTTCTTGTTGATATAATAGAACAATAACGTTGCCTTTTCCATATATCTTACAGAACAAGCTCCATTGACCAAGAAAAAGGCGATCCAAGGATTGCGTCTACCACAGGACAAAACCAGGAAAATATAAGGCTTCCCAATGGTATCTATGCAAGAAGTGCCTCTGGACAGAGACATGATTTCAGTCTCAAAAAAGCTAGCCTTGACAAAGCTTTTCCTGGAAAGATATTCTTTCGCATCACAACGAAGTTTTTATTTCCGAATTAAATCACGTAAAATTAGCAATCTCTATAAGGTTGACCTTAAACTATCTGCAATTAGTTTAAAACTACTACAGCGAGCTATTAAGATTCCTGCGCTCTGATTGGCTGAGCTTGTCTATTGATGATAGACCGCTAGTAACGAAAAGAGCTGGTTTCAAAACTATAACTATGGAGTCTAATTCTCCTTTTTAACCGGCTTTTTTTAAATCCATTTATTTCACCGTTCAGTAGGGTTAGACTAAACCTAAATAACGATTAGACCTCTAGCCCTCATACGAGTCAATAGCCTATTGACTATGTTCAATATCCTATGAGCCAATGACTCATAGACCATTGTTAAATATTCACTTCTTTGCCTTGACTTGAATGGCAATGTATAGCACTCCCGTCTGAAATCCAGACGTTAAACTAGACAATGGGGAACGAGTTTATAATGTAACCTTCTCTTAATATATTTATCAAATATATTTACATTAACATGCTATACATGTTTTTATCGTACGCACAAAAAGAACTATCGCATAAAGGTGCTTAGCTGGCCTACACCTACATTGTATATTAGCTAGTGAAAAAAAAAAACAAGCAAGGGACTGGTTCTAGTTAAAATATCAAACAATTAGAGTATCGTAGAAAATAAATTACCGAATTAAATGAAAGACTAGCTGCAAACAAACTTATTGACTAAGTTTCAGGACGTTTGTTCATATATACTAACAATATTATGAGCATAAAAACACTGCCAAAATTACATAGAGATATAGTGTCCAAACACATGCATTATATATCTTTTTTAATATCGCAATTTTATTATTGGAATTTCTCCAATCTTGATTAAACTCTCAAGTCAAGCTAATTCCAATGTCATCTTTATTCTGGCGGGGAATTTGGGAAACAAAAATCCAGTCATTTAATAGTATTTTTAGCGGAGCTCCCGCGCGTGTACACAAGAATCCTGATTGGCTGGTTAGATTATCTTTTTTTTTGGCGGGAATGTCGACGCGTTGCAACATCCGGGTACACATAAAGGTAAATCCGACTATTAAACTTTTGTAAAAAAACGTTTTACAATACCGAAAGATAACAACACAATTTTTTATTCAAGCTTATATTTATATTTATATTTACTCTATTTACGATGGAACCCCTTTCCGAAATCGATATGTCGAAAGAAAGCTCAAAGGAGAATGAAGCTAAAAGAAAGGCCAGAAGTAAAAGAGTTTTTTTCGGAAGAGGAAAAACTCTGGTGGCGTGAAAAAGGAAGGCAAAGACGAAGGAATGTCGCCAAAGAAAAGCGGCAAGCAGAGAGAGAGAGAAAACGCAAATCCAGGCGGGACTTCGATTATAAACAAGGAGAACATGATCGTGAAAGAAAAAGGAATATGAGGCAAAACTTGACGGATGAACAAAGAGAAAATGAACGTGAAAGACAAAGGAATTTGAGGCAAAACTTCACGGATGAACAAAGAGAAAATGAGCGTGAAACTGAGACAAAGGAATTTGAACAAAACTACTAGCTAAGGCGACTCTCAAATGCACAGAAAAAATCGCTTTAGGGCAAGTCATAGACCAAAGAAAATTAAAATAACTTTCATGTATTCAAAGAATTCAGGTGCGTTGTTTTTTCTCGACGAATCGACAAATCAAATACTTTCCCTCAAAACTTTTAATATTTCTGTAGATAAGCTTAATTTATTTTAATGTTGGAGTAAATATAACATGAAGAGCATATTACAACACATATTCGTCCTTTATTTAGCTTCGTAAATCTTTAGCAATTCGGTTGTTTTTAACTAACTATCCGCATATGTTTTTCGTTCAAGAAAGATTCGCCTCCTATCGCGGGGTCCCATCGGCAAAACAACGAAGACTTTCATTTAATAATTTTATTTCTTCAAATAATTTATTTAAGTATTGAATGGAATATAAATTTACACCAAATATTCAACTGTTTATTAAGCTACATTCGAGCAAGTCTGATTATAAAAATGAGCTTAAATTTGTGTTGTTGAGAGATGTTGTTGTAGAAAGACCTAGACTTTCACTTTAAAAAGCCGTAAAAAATATTCAAAAACATTTACAAACGCCAATTTACTGACAAAGAAATTCGTCATTTTGCATTGCCTTTTTGCATTGCCTTTATTTTCTATTTTGTTTCAGTTGTTCTTGTCAAGTTTAACTGAATATGTAAACTTCGTCTCGTTCTGTAAAATACGTAATTATTAAAGTAAGCTTATATTTTGCTCACCTTAACCAGTTTCCAAGTCTGTTTTTTGGTCTTGATTTGTCCTAAATCTCCAGATTTTCGATTTCAATGAAAGACATCCGAGGTAAATTTCACTAAACTTGATATTGTATTGGATTATCTGTAGTTATCTCTCGTTTTTTTTTAAGTAAAAGAGATTCAAAGCCTAAAAATGTCGGTTTTTTGGAAAACTTTGTCGAATAATTTTCCAAGAGCAAAACTAGCCCCTGGGAGTGGTGGTGAGTTGTGTACAAAATTCTTAAGTGGGAGAGTATGTACTCGCGCAAAACAAAAAAACAAAAAAACAATGTAGTGCATTTCGATTCGATTTCACTGCATGGTTTTTATTATGGGAGAAATTATCTTCATCTCGAATAAAAAATAATTGAAGATTTTTTCCCCGATCTTATTTTTACCTTTCAGTTTCATTCAAATTGTTCTCCCTGTGACTTCCGTATCGGGAGCTCCGCTTTTAGGCAGTGCCTAAATATATATATTATACACAGTCAGCACAATCTATGTAAGGTCTAGAGCAAACGTCGAACTTTTCATGCACCGAACCTAATTACATCAAAGAATGCCGCCTCATTATCACCTGATATCCATTGTTTTTAATGAGTTCGGTGCATGGAAAGTTCGACGTTTGCCCTAGGCCTAAAAGTGTTTTGATAAGGAAAACAAAAAGGAATTAAATTTAGGGAAGTGTAGACAATAATTTTCTTACCGGGTTGCCTGT
This sequence comes from Actinia equina, assembly GCA_011057435.1. Lineage (NCBI taxonomy): Eukaryota > Metazoa > Cnidaria > Anthozoa > Actiniaria > Actiniidae > Actinia > Actinia equina. The sequence goes on from WHPX01000263.1 coordinate 742,124, forward strand.
AGTACAAGCTACGAATGCAGCAAGTTTTGTTTTCTCGACAAACGTTAACGACGACTTCTTGTCGAAAAAAAACCCAGGTATTTTAAAGCTTCATTCTTGAAAGATGCATTTTCTTGCAAGAAATATGTTTTTAATAGATACCTTTAGTAGATATTTGCTTTTTATTCGCCAGGAAGAGGAAAAATATGGTTTGTTTTGAGGTCATGAATTCGGCAAAACAACAAGACTAAACACTTCGTAGGCTGTTCACATTGTAGCGCAAAAAATACCATTTATTTTCTCTTCTTGGCAAGTTAAGAGCAAAAATCTACTTTAGATATCTACTAAGAATATATTTCTGAAAAGAAAAGCGGATTTTTATCGTTATTTAGTGCACTAACTTACCTCTTATACGGTGGCCCATTCTCGCATAAAATCCTGTAGAGCCGACACAAAGAAAAAAACTTTTGCGCATGCGTGCATTTAAACACGTTTTCTAAGAATTTTGAAGAGTTTGAGTGAGAAAATCAATCGGTTTGTTTTCTCCAATTATACAAAAAAGTTCGAGAGTATGGAGTGCAAATAATTAATCCGTGAAACACTAATTACTAAGTAGTACAAAATAATGCTAATTAAACAATAGAAAACAATGGAATCATTGCATGAAATTGTGCTATTTAGTATTACTAAAAGTTTCACGGTTATATTGTTTTGAGCGCGCTCTTCTTTTGTCAGACAAAGATACTGTATTAACAAACACAATATGAAAGAATTGGCCTTAATTTTCAAGCATAGGCACTAAGTTTTGGTATTTTGTGAAGTCCGTAGTATATCAGAGGCTATTTTGAAAGTCAAATTTACTCATGTAATGTGTGTGGGTGAGAGTGAGAGGACTAGTATAGCTTAGGACCTAGGATTAGAACACGACCACATCAGCTACGCTGTATTTAACTTATCGTGTATAAATAAATATTATTATTATTATTATTATTATTATTATTATGTTTTGACTAATTACGGATTCAGAGCATGCGCAGACGTTTTTCACTCGTGTCTAGAATGCCAGCCGACAACAATGGCCGATTCGATTACGTGACCTCTTAGTGCAAGTCGCCTATAATTGAGTTAACAGGTCAAAAACAGTTTCCGCGTTTGATACTCCAATCAAAACATGCGGGATGTTGAGAGAACACAAGAGCGAAGGAAAGCACGTTGCGTTAGCGGAGTGGTTTCCAGCTTCTCGAGCGTTCTCTCAATATCCCAAGTGTTTTGATGAGAGTATCAAACACGGAAAACTGTTATTTGATCTGTTTTCAGGGGCGGCGGAAGCGGGGGGGCACTAGCCCTCCCACTAGACTTTTTGGGGGGCCTGGCCCCCCCAGAATATAATGCCTCACACACACAAAAAAAAAACGCATAACATTTGGTTATGATTAACATTTTTTATTATTTTGATATTACATAATTTTCTGGTACCGTGAAATATTGGAGTGCCCCCCCCCAAAAAAAAATTCTTCAGCTTCCGCCGCTCCTGGTTTTATAAAATAACAAACGCCAAAAAAACGAAAAAAATATCGTATTATTCTGATGTTTGTAAAGGATGACGCGAGCATGTTTTGATACCCTCATCAAACATGTGTTTCGACCAATCGTAGCGCGCGTACTATTCCAATTACTTGAAACTATTTGTCACATCTTCATCATAACTCCCATACACTTTGAGGTTCCCTCCACACACACTACTGCTACATTTTATATTTACAATATACAACACTCAACTCACATGTCGATTTTTTACTGAGGGAGGAAAACCAGAGAAACTGAAAAAAACCCTTGTAACAAGAGAGGGGACAACAAATCAGTAAACTAACCTCACATATGATGCATTCTGAGCCGGGCCCGGCTGGAACCCAGACCACAGCGATGAGAGGTTGTTCCATCCTTCCCTCTCTCTACTCAATTTCCCTTAGCAATAACAAAACGAACTTGAACAGAGGAGTGTGCCACCTATCATGGCACTCCAAGCATAGGATTGACACCAAAAAAGTTCAAAATGACCCACCACCCCTCTCCCCTGGAGGACCATGTGACGGCGGACCACCACACATCACCCCAAATAAAAGTACCTAAGTTTCCTGATTTAAAGTAATTTAATAAATAAGGAAAACTGACAAAAACAAAACTGTTACGTATTACATATAGATGTTATTCTTTGAGTTAAAAATATTCTTGGCTTTCCTTGACGAACATGTTATTTGCAGTGCAATGGTGTCTTATTTCACACAATATGTTTGTTCTACACACTCCCTTATAAAGTTAATTCAATGCATAGTGCAAGCAGTTTAGTCTTCGAGCACAGGTTCTGCAAGAATTGCTTTAGCTTGCTTGAGTTCTTCTGACCCATCTAGATCTTTTTCTGATTCACTCTAAAATACCAACATAAATGAATTGAATATAATGATAGAAGCATATTTCCACCCTATTAGAAATAGTCAAAAGTTAATAAATCAAGTTCAGTTTTTCACATGCTATGATTAGTAATACAGCAATATTGCAAGAGGTGATGAATTAAAGCACGGAGGAAGTGTTAAGATTGAGAAACAGGAGCCACAGCCAGCCCACAACAGTTCTTGGCCAATTAAAATGCTATAGTAGCCTCCTCCGCAGGCGTTAATACCTAAAAGGAGACGAGAGATGCATGCAGAGGAGGCTAATGCTATAGTACACTAAAGTATTTAAACAAACTACAAATCAACTAGTGTGTTTGATTTGTTCAGTTATTAGTGGTCTATCAGTGGTCTATTTTCGATGCTTTCAAACTTGTCAATAGTCAAATACCAGTGAGCGATTTTTTTCTTTGCTAGTGAAATTTCCCTTTTAATAGCCAAATATTGATCTATAACGTTTGGGAAATGACATTTTCTATCCAAACATACAATGCATATATTTTTTGTTTCTGTTTTAAAGCATACAGTAGCTGCAAAACCATGTTATTAGTTAATTAAGAAGAAGAGCCATGGGCTAAATAGTTCATTCAGCTGTGCACACCTTCCACAAACAGGGTTGCAATGAGAAATGCTCTATTCAACTTAATTGGAAAAAAATTAAGTTGTTGATATCCTTTTACCAAGATTCTAGCTGTGGCTTCCCACTCTGGAGCCTGGAATCCATGTCTTATAACTGGACTGAATACGCTCATCTTCCCCAATGGTACATGAATTTTCAAAGTCTCTCCAGAATGCTGAAAGTGCATTCCTAAACACCCCATTTTCATCTGCCCCAGCTTCTTCTAGGCCATAAGCATTTACCATGATGACTTTAACATGCGATTCCATTAGTGTTGGATCCTTAAATACTTCAATCATGTCTGACATCATCTGGACCCTTCTGACTCTTATGAATCTAAAATGAAAATACATATAGATAGATTTTTGCATTTAAGTGTATTATATACAGTGCTTCCTGCAAGTTTTAGAAAACTGAAAACTACCTGCTTGATGTCGATTGTTCCTGGTTAGGGGTTTCTTCTTCATTGGAATTGATAGCACTAAGGAAGAGAATTTAAATATGTCAAACAGTGCTCAATGTATCAAACAAAACAGTATTAGCAGTTTTGAAAGAATACTATTACCTATACAAACTAATTCTAATTCTGGCGTAAGTTTGAGGGTCATTGAAAATTAATTAATTAATTAAGCAAAAATAAAATTATGCAATATACTTTCCTTACTTTCCCTAAATTTTGCTAAATACTTACACAAAGTATTGCATTTTATCTTCATCATGCCCTTCGAACCCTTCACTCAAACTACTCAAGTTTCCTACTTCTCCAAACCCCAAAAATGCTATTTCATCATCAGAAATTGATAGTGATGGGGTTCCCTCCAGAAACTCTATCATAGTCAAGGTACATCTGTCATCCACTTTACTGCTGGGTGATAGCAGAATTCCAAGTGGATCATGTAGGCCAAAGTGTTCTGGTTGAGAGCTCAATGATCCTGCCCAGTCATAAACAGAACTCATCAGGGTATGGGTTGGAAATCTTCTTGACTGCAGGCCTATAGTGATGGGTGTCTGATTCTAACAGTTACAAAATTGCTATTGGGTTCAGGGGGAACTCTAGCCTTTCTTGCACTCTGCAGTCTTTCTCTCCACTCTTCCTCATCAAGTTTCTTTGTAGATCAGCTTTTTTCTTTTTATCTGTATGCAAGGAGATTTTGTAAGCCTCATCCTGCTCCTCAATGAGTACCCTTCTTTCTTCAGAACTACCAATAAATGAAGTTGTGGTACTCAACTGAGGCAAATCATCTTGGCTCATGAATATTGAATGCTCTAGTTCTCTATCACTTTCTGGATCAATGCAGATTTTTCTAGATCGCAAGTACAATCTTACTGTTTTGATCTTGTGTACTTCCATGTAGTTGTTTATATTGAATGGCACTGCATTATCTCCAACAATCATAGATTCGCTGACCCTTTTTCATCTTTAAAGTTGGCCAAATCAAAGATCATATCATCATCTTTACCATAATTTATATTGACTGACCATCAGGAAAGAAAAGTTCTTTGTAAGTTTGCTGCAGTTTGAATTTATCTATAGTGACAGGAACCTCAACCGTCCGACTTCCTCCTCCCTTCACCAATGGGACAAGAACATATGCCTCTTCTTCTTCCCGGAAATGCTTCCAGCCAAGTTGTATTTTTTTAGTTTTTAGTTTTTCCTTTTTTTATCTTGACCTGCAGCACTATCGATGTTTGCTGGTGATTTCCTTTTTTTCTTTGAAAGGAAAGCTTCTAGTAGTGCCTTTTTTCGCTCAGTTTGGTTTTCCTTCTGTCTTATCCCTTTTTCATTTTTCTCTTCTGCATTTTTGCAGAAGGCAACTAGACTCAGTCAGCCACCTGCTCTTATTAAACCCAAATCTTCTAAATTGTTTTGCGTCGCAGTTAGAACTGCAGTCATATCCATCTGAAAAATATGAAAAATGAAAGGATGAGCATACTTGCAACTTTGATTTGATTACAATAAATGATAATAATTGATTAATCATATTTTATACAATAAAAACAATAACACCTCCCACAAGCACATAACAAACAATGCTACTCCAGCAGGCGGAGATAAAGTGAAGAGTTGACGGGTTTTGAGTTCGGATGGGATCCCTGTGGTATCCTGTGGCGTTAGATTATCGAGTGATTTTCGGCTTCAGAAAAGTTAAAGTATAGTTTCTTATTACATTAAAAAAATTAAATGATATCAAAGTAAACTTTGGTCATGTACTTTATGAAATATGTTGTTATTTATTCGTTTGAAGCGTTTCGATTTCATGGCGATTTACATTGATTCACCTTGACTGAGTGCATAAAAGGAACCCATATTTACGAATATTCAGAGTATAACTTACCTTCTCTGATCTAAATCGCTCAATCACTGCTTCTTCCACTCCTCTCTCACGTAAATCTCTCACGTAAATATGCACATACCTATATTAACCAGGCAATAACATAAGCTTAAACATTCATTTAGGGCACTGGAAATGTTCACATGACTGATGGTGCGAGACTAGAAGACATATAATTTCGTACAAGAACTTGAATATAATAAGTGAAGGAAGATATATAATAACATAGAACTGAAGATAAAATAAGAAAGCTGCGTTAAATGTTATAAAACGATGAGAATAAGTTATAGGATGATAACTAAAGAAATAAAATGTTAGAATTACCTTGTCAATAGAGCTCGCCATATTGTCCATGCTCTCAGCATAGAATGAGCCTGCTCTACTATTGCTCAGCGGTCAAAAAAGTCGGGAAAAAAAAAGTCGAGAAAAAAGTCGAGAAAAAAGTCGAGAAAAAAGTCGAGAAAAGTAAAAACAATCACGAAATTTGCATGGCACTAATCGGGCTCCGTAGTGGGAGGGCCGTACGGGAAAATATTTGGCTCGAGGTGATGCCGTACGGAACGAGCGCAGCGTCATGTCGGTTTAACTGGAAAAAACGTCTTTTTCAAAAAAGATTTCAAAATGGATATTACGCGGTCGTGCGATTTTGTAATCGCGCGTTTGATTTCAGACCAAATTGCACTCTACCGAGTTTAATTACCATTATTAATTATGTTTCCCAGGGTGTTTTCAAGTAATATACATTGCTGCTGTTCAGTTGTATTTGATATCACACTACTACTTCTTTGCAGTTTGAAACAGTTTCTGACCTGGGATTGTTAACACAGACCTTGAGGACACATCCAGTGTTTTCCAAAAAATTAACCTGCGCGCCACTCTCAATTGTTCTGAAATTGAAAAAGGCAATCAATAATCTTTCAACAGGTAAAATAATGTACATTGTTGTTTAATATCTGTGAAATAAAAATGAATTTCAGGAACAGCGTTTGTGAGAGGGGGGATAAAATATATTTCCCAACTTTTCAATTGCAAACAGTTTTTATTGAAATCAGGTTTTTCTTAGAATACCATGCTCCTGGGCCATGCACCAAAAAAACGTCTGGCACCAAAGAAACACATAACATTTCTCGTGGAACTGTGCAAGAAGAAGATGATCTAATGCATACGGAAATCCCAAAGAAGAAGCTTCTTGAACTTATGAAAGTGAGCATGGATGCTCAGTATGCAAACACACAACTTAACATATTTACCAGTTTCATTGCTGGTAAAGTGAAAGAATTTCTTAAAGAAGGAAAGGTAAATAAAATTTAAGCACCTGCATGAGAGAGAATGTACTCTCAGTATTGAAATACACAGCGAAACATGCTCTTACAGCCTGAAGTTAACAAATTGATTCAGCTCTCATTGTGGTCCCACTGTGATTTCTTTTTCTGTAATTTCTTTCTTTATATCCACCTTGGTTAACTTAGACACACACATTTCTTGATCTATTTCTTTTATTTAATTGTTCTTTTTTTATTTCATTTATAAATTTTATTTTTTTCCTTTTTCTTTTCCTATATTATTGTTGTTATTATTATATATTTTTATATTATTCTTGCCATTTTTATCACAGCCTTCCCCTCTCTACACCGACAGACATACCTGCACACACTCATGTAATCCAAACCTCTTCAACCACTCCTGCACACCCACTCCCCCATGCATTATTTAAGAATACTCCTTTCCCCTAATTTCTTCAAAACTGCCACATTTCCCCTCACATGAAACTCAACTCTACCAACAACAGAGACAGTTCCCCTGTTTCCCTCCACACATACACACTCATTTCTCCACCTTTGTTTAAGTCTGAATACTAGTACATGGAATAGTTTCAGAAGAAGGTGCACATTTTAATTAAAATTTATTCTTTTTGTAGTGGCAACTGGTGCAGGGAGATTACGAGTGTCTGCAGGCACCACTCTAAAGCAGGCACAAGAAAATTACTTACTAGCCCAAAGCATTCTCAACAGTGATGAGATAGTATTTGGCTGCTATCGGGTAAAAGGGCATGGAGTGGTGACCCTTAACAGAAAGCGTGGCAAAGCTTTCATAGGAAACAAGCTGTCCCACATGAGAAAACCAAGTGCATATAAAAGGAAAGTAAGAGAAGTATTATGGTAGTCTGATATCCCTCTTCAATAAAATGTTGTATTTTGTTCAGCTGTTTTCGTGTGCGTGATTACCGTGGGCTCAAATTGAACTAAAGTAGTCAGTGATCCACTTAAGATTTTGATTTTCTCTAGGAAACAGGGCAAAGTGTGAGGTTTTGTGCCAGTAAAGAGAATACAAGTAAAGAAAGAGGTACTAACTTATAAAAAGATATTGGCTCTATAGCTTGCTTTTTATGCCTGATAGTGCATCGCTTTTATTAAAAACATTGGTTGGTTCTATATATCAGGTAAAAAAAGCTAACATAGGAGCAATCTTGTAACACAAAGGAAAACTGAAAAGGTAAGTTTTGCAAGGCTCTATCCACCATGTTTAGTTTGGATGTTTTTTTATATTATAGATATGTGTAGCTAATGTATGTGAGTAGAGTGTTTGTTGGTTCTCCTCCTGTGCTTCGAAGGTTTTCTCCAGGTTCTCCAGTTTTTCTCCTTCCATAAAAATCAACTTTTAATTCTAATTGGAATTTAGTCTCTCTGATTAGTAGGACACAAGCCCGGATAGAAGAGTTTGAGACTCAAAGTTGTTGTTGTTGTTTTATTTATTTTGTTTGTTGTTTGCTTGTGTGTTTGTTATTTATTTAAAATGTAAGATGACAACCAATTTCCATGTATGGGTTAATTTGTCATGCACAAGCAGGCACTTAAGGAGGCAAATTTGAGTGCTGGTAGACTTCTTTTGAAAAGAAATACACCTTGCAGCTTTGACTGCATGCTTTGTCTGACTGGCAATTAAATGTATGGAATGACTGATAAGTGATTGCAACACAGTAATCAAAATTGTTTATTGTACAATGATTGAAATTAGTCGTGTTACGCTAAGCACTTTATTCCATCTTGCATAATTTAGGGCATGGAAAAAGTGTAGACCTGGAACTTGCTAAGTGAACTGTTACATATGTTAATTCCCACACCATATTTCAATGTTGTTGGCTCAAGTACACAATCTGACTTCTGTAAACAAAATGTTGAAGACAATTGGTTTTTATGATC
>WHPX01000264.1:0-51111 GCA_011057435.1 Actinia equina
CTCCATAAAGGTATGAGGCTGCCCTCGCAAGTAAGACCACGAATGCCTTAGCAGCACTCTCGTATTAAGCTGGCCAATAAAAATTGCTTGGCTTGCGCATGCCAGAGAGACGTGGAGGTCACTGCGGAACGGACATAAGCTGAGGATTATGTCATATCCAAAGAACTTAAGATAACTGTGTGGGTGGTGGTATTTGAGAGTGCGGTAAGGTATGGCCAGTCGCATCTTTGGGATTCAGTAGCTCACCAGGTCGACTTGAAGGAGTGGTATTGTGTCTTGGAAGGACTACAAAAAGATAAGCAAAGTACGAGGAGATTCTTCAAGGCCAGCACTTGCTGAGGTACCTGATCAAAAGTACGATGTGTTAAGTCTTCTGAGTCATTCGCGGGACTAGTCAAGTCATTATCAAGGCGTCGTCAAGTCATCGTCAAGTTCATTCACGGCCGGGATTGTCAAGCAATTATCAAGTTCGTCAACCCCCGATATCACGTCATGACAAGTTACTGTCAAGTCCTCATAGTCCTTAGATATAAGATGAGTGACACCGGAAACGAAGGCGGAGGAAACCCCTCAGCAATTACCAAGCCTAAATCCCCGGGTAGAGTTGCTGCGGGGAAGAAGCTCGCTGAGATGAACAGGAAGAACAAAGCTAAAAAGGAAAAAAAAGAAGAGGAGGAAAAAGAAGAGGAATCCTTTATTAATCCTGGATACGTTATCGGAGCATTAGGACTCGCTATAGCAGCAGGCAGCCTCTACTTACAGTGGCGGGCTGCTAAACCAAAAGTGGAATTCAAGGCCGTGCACGTAACGCAGGAGCCTAAGAGAAGTAAATACCCGAGATGGAATAAAACCTCCTCTCCTTGTAATATAATGTCGTTTATGAAAACCGTCGAAGATGCAGCTATTATTACTTCTATTGTCGCAGGCATTGGTTGGGTAGGTAAGAAAGTGCTCAAAGAAGACTTTACTGAAGACCCAAGCAAGAGCATTACGGGCTTTGCTAAGATGACTGCTGCAGTAGCAGGTAGCATTGCCCTTAAGGACTACCTACAGAAGGAAAAGTACCTGCCTAGGCCGTGAGGCCCTTATATATGGCAAGCGTATTGGTAGGTGGTGTCATTGCAGCGTTAGCATTCACAGGAGCTAATTATGGTGGTCAATATTTGGATAGATTAGTTAGAGGCAACAAAGGCGATGCCGAGAGGAAAAGGCATGATTTGGCGCTGGAGAAATATCAAAGGGACGTGGCGGCTTGGAATGAAAAAAGACAAGCTTACAGGGATTGGTTGGACAAGAACTACCAAGACAAAATGCAGGCGGATAAGAACTTCGAAAACACGGACTACGCCTTTAAACTTATGCACAGACACACCCCGACTTTAGAATGAGAAAGCCTCAGTTTAAGAATTACTACCAGCCGTCAAAGAAACAAAAAGACAATGAGCTGGTCTTCGTAGGAGTCGCAGGGCTGGCAGGAGGCGCCGCCTTGGCGTATTTAGTTTGAGTGGCGCGAAGCATGAGCGTCTAATATATAATGATCGTCTTTTTGGAAAGCGACAAGAATGACTTTACCACTTATTTGAATCCCCCCATCAAAGCCCATAACGTTCGGTTGGTCAGTTGCTCTTTGTACAATTCTTGGTATAATTTGGTCAATTGCATGGTCACAGTGCATAAGGGGTCTAACAATTACCAAGGCGTAATGCTACCCGATGGACATTACACGCCAATCACCCTTGCTAAGGAGCTCGCCAAGCGCGGTTATACTCTCACCACAGGGTTGCCGCACGAAATGACCTTCAAACATAATCTTCCTAACAATTTCTCGGTAACCCTAGGAAAACGTGACGCATTGGGATCTTTACTAGGTGTCTCAGGCAAGGAAATTACCAACACAGCCATGCCTGTGAATTGGAAAGTCGCATCCTCTTACGAAGTTTATTGCGATTTAGCCCACAGTTACAGCAACGGAAATCCCTCCCACCTTATGTCTAAGTTTTCACCTAAAGGTAATCCATTCGACCTGGTAGAATATACGCCCATTTCTTTAAACTATGACTTGCCTTGTGATTTAGTAGAAAGCATAAACATCACCATTAAAGTGGACGGAAAGACTGTGGATTTCAACGGACGTAAGATCAATCTCGTCTTATCCTTCGCTTGAATCAAGCGAAGCGCGATTCTATTCATATAATGGGTCGAACTGAGGACAAACTCAAAAGGATTTACTACGGACCCGAAGGCTATTGGAGAGGAGTGGCGGCTATCAAAAAACTCGCTACCGCAGCCAGGGTATCCGACGAAACGGCTAAGAATTGGTTAAAGAAACAAACTATCTGGCAGGTTTATCTTCCCGTGCCTAAGTACATTCCCAGACCCAGCTTTACCGTAAATACCCCTAATGAAGTTCATCAGGCAGATTTGCTTTTCTTACCACACGACACGGTGAGAAGAAAACCTATAGATACGCTTTGACCGTGGTTGATATCGCAAGCAGATACAAGGACGCCGAACCCATAACCAGCAAGGATTCTGGGAAAGTCGCAGAAGCCCTAGGTAGGATTTATAAGCGCGTTTTGAAATGGCCTAAGCTGCTGCAAGTGGATGCGGGAACGGAGTTCATGGGCGTGGTTACCAAGACCTTGAAAGACCACGACACCAAGATAAGAAGAGCCGAAGCAGAGTACCACAGGGGTCAGAGCATCGTTGAAAGATTCAATAAAACCCTGGCTGAGCGTCTCTTTGGATACCAGTATTGGAAAGAGCTGGAAGATCCCTCCAAACGCAACAAGGAATGGACACAGCGGCTCTCTCAGGTCGTCGCGGCTTTGAACAACGAGGCGGCCAGGGCTACGGGAATGAAACCCGAGGACGCCATAAAAAAGAAGCACGTGGAACACAAGTCCTACGTCAGAAGTTCAAGGGCGGTCTTCCCCCATGAAAAGAAATTAGGTAACGTCACGGTCCGATATCTCTACGGGCCGGGTGAATTAGAAGGAGGATCCAAAAGAGCTACGGATCCTAACTGGTCTTTGGAAACTTACCAGATACGAAGTGTAATTGCCAAGAAGGGTCAGCCCATCTTGTATTATCTTCACGATGGTCCCACACGTGGGTTCGTCAAGGAAGAACTGCTTATCGTATGATGTCCGAATGCTATCGTGTGCACTCCGTCATCACACATCCATCGCTTACCGTCAAATGCAGACAGTGACACCTTCTCCTGCGTGACGTTATGTATCTGATGACCATAGCTGCGCAGGCTGTTCATCTTGTGCCGCTGTTCCTTGCGCGTTCGTAATACGTTCAAGTAGGACTCGTGGGTTATGTCCTTCTTAACGACGTATTTTTTGACGCCTTTGGCTTTCTTCTCCACACCGTCTAACTTTAGCACGCTGTACATTTTTGGCTTCAGACCCACGTACTCTACTATGGGTTTACCTAACATCTCGTCTTTCATCTTTCCTATTACCTTCTTGTTCTTCGCAGAGTAAAGGAAGTGCTCCTTTGGGTAACCGCTGGTGTCGTACTCGTCTATGTCTTCGACGCAATCCTGGTAGACGTCTTCCGTTTGCACTTCTAGAATTAGAGAGTCGGTGTCTGTGTACAGGAGGTGACAGCGGTCTCCGTACTTTGGCTTTAGTTTGTCGTAGTAAAACTCATACATTAACAACTTAGACAGATCCAGCACCGTAAAGCCGGTGTATACGGGCTTATTTAGAAGCAGGTTCGCTTTCTTCATATGAATCACGTAGAAGTTCAGCATTTCTACATATCTAACGAATCCAGGCTGTGACACGTATGCTTCTGCTTCCTCTTTGGTGCTAACTATTTTTACGCTTACGCGCTTGCGGATGTTCTCCATTGTCTTTCCGAACACGCTGTTGTTCATCAGTTTAAAGAGGTTTTTCTCGAAGTCATTCTTCGCTGCGGTACGCTTTTGCGTGTTAAAGTCAATGTAGGGGCGCATCCATGGTTCCTGCGTGAATTTTAGGACTCTGTGGATCTTCTTTACACGCATTCCATGTCGCACGTAGAATTGCAGGTTGCGGTAATGTACCACATACTTCGTTTTATCCATCAGATTCATTGTCAACTTCCTGTATGGCTTGTAACCAGGACACATTTGCTTCTGCAGCGGCGACAGCTATATTGCTTCTGGTGCTAAGGGGAACTCGTTGTGTTCGTCGTGCAGGTGCTCTGGGTACTCCAGATCCACTTCTAAAACGTAACCCTTGTCTTCCTCCTTTCCTACCTGCATGTAGAAGTCTATGGGTCGCACGGTGTCCCATTCGAAGTCTCTCACAGGCAAGTACTGTGACATTGCCCAACCGTAAAGGTTGTTTGCATCAAGGTAGTAAATGTATGTAGTTGGTTTCTCTGGGTCGTGGTCTACTAAGGGGTTGTTTGCGCGGGCGTAACGTCGGCTGGGTCCGCATACGCCACCACGAATACCATCTTCCATAAACCGATACATGTCGTACTCCGTTAGGAGATCCAGTTGCGCATTTGTCTTCTTTAGCAAAGCACTCCAGCTGAGTCCAGGAGCCGTGTAGAAGTTCGCGGGATCCAATTCGTACTACTCCATAGCCATCTTTCGAAAGCTTTGGAAAACATCTGCGAGCAGCACTACGTCAGACCTTAGGTAAATGTCGTGGTAATCCCCCATGTTCTCACAGGAGTACTTTTCCCACACGTCTAACGCATGCTGGTACTCCTCGTCCTTTATTCCAGACTCGTTTAGGGTGCTGTAGAAGCAATCTTTGCTTGGCAAAGATTCTTGAAAGCGCTCCCAGGAGTCCATGTACTCGTATGGGTAGACTCCTTTCCTTTCCGCGCCGTATTTACTGGAAATGGGAAAGTTGGTGTTGTACTTTACGAGGTTTGCTAAAGAGTCTGCCATGAATTGCTGCGAATCTAAGAACTTTAGCTTACCCACAGTTACGGACATGTAACGCTCTTTATTGTTAGGTATGCATTTGACGTCGGATCCGTCTGTTCCCTGAAGGAGTAAATGGGAGTCGTAACCGCGAAGGTTGTGAAAGAACACGGGAATCTCCATATCTGGGTTTACTTTGAAGTTTATATTACATTTCCAATGGGCCGCTCCTCTGTATTTACCCGTGATGTGGCAGTGATCCCTAACCTTATCCACGTAGAAGTCTTCAACGAATGCTTTGTGGCAGTGAATGCAGTGCGTTGAGGGCTTTCCCGGCTTCTCACCTTTCTTAGCATACTTCCCGCATTTGAAATGAGCTTCCCCTAGATACTTTCCATCTTCGTCCCACGCTTTCTTGGCTTGTCTTCCAAACTGAAGAAGCGTATGTTGACAAATGTGGCATTTCTTTGCCTTGTGAAATTCCTCCTGGTTCTTTTTGGTAAATTCCATCTTCTTTGGACGTCTTAATTGTTCTCTTATCTCCTCCTCCTCTTCTCGCAATGCTTCTAGAAACTTATTAGATGCGTTTTTACCTCGGTAAATCACAGGAGGATCGGCCTTGCCGTCTGATCTGACTACTATGTAACCAAAGGAGCAGATCTCGTGTAATCCTACCTTATTCGTGGCGCCACTTTTCTGCTGTTCCTTAGTTATCAACGCTTCGAAGTCTGCATATATCACGTAAGGGACCTGCATCTGCTTTTGATGGTCTGCGTATGAAAGCTCTTTGTTGGCGGGCATCTGGATCCGTTGCGCCACTTCTTCGACTCCGCGGCAGATTTCGTCGTGGTTCTTTAGGGACTTTAGGGAGGTAAATGACAGTAAACAACAGTCGCAGAAGTACTTTTTACCTTTATGCTTAGTATGTCTGTAGAATAGTCTGCTAATGTGCTTAACCCATGAGTAATGTCCGCCGTGGTAGAAGAGATGTACGCGCTCTCCTTTACTCTTTGACAGGACTAACGGTACTATCGTCTGCTCTCTGACTCCGTAAACGTTAATTGCTAGATCGTTTATCTCCTCAAATATGGGAATGTCTATCAACTGCATGGGAAATTCCACACCATCCCACTCTAAATCATCTGTGGGATACTTACTCATCCTGCAGGGATCCTTCTCTGCTGGATACAGTGCAGACCTGATTGCCCACATAAAGCATCGGTTGTCTTCATTCTTCACGTTTACGATGGCCTTCTTCCTTTCTACCCACGCTGGTAGTGGTACGTAACTTCCTCCTCGGATGGGTACGTACCTTGCCATACTTATCTCTATTCCTTCAACCTCCTCCACTGTCCAACCTGATCCATCTTTCGTGTAGTTAGACAGCGACTCCATTATTGCTTCTAAGGCTTCACTGAGTAACCTATCCAAATTCGTAGATTCTAATATCACTAACGACTTTGATCGCAGCATTGCTGTCGTCGTCACCTCGTCTTTCGATAGGCTCGCTTCTACCATTATACTTACTTTCAGGGCTCCTAAGTCTTCTATACCTTTTCGGAGCGTCCTTTTAACCTTCTTTTCTGACTTTCGCCAAAACTGTCTAACGTCAATCTCACCGTTACCGGGTATCGACACCGTTTCGAAGTTGCTTTGGGATTCCATCTATATAATAGGAAATATTTTATACCTAATACCAAGCACTTTTCAGATCGTCGTAGTCGTACTCACAGTCCTGACAATGCCAATACAATTTAACTTTCGTCTTGAACTTCTTACCACATCCACAATCATAGCTGCTCATACACTTCGTCTTCATTTTCAAATGTTTCTTTAAGTCTGCTTCTTTCTTAAAAGTTCTCTTACATTCTTCGCACTCCATATATAGACTAACATATCATAGACTTAAAACAGGGAATGCGGGTAATAACGATAAAAATCGGAGAATTCACTTTCGGCGGGTAATCCTCCGGTTGTCACTGCGCTAGAACCCCCATTCCCTATACTACTACTTTACCATAAGAAAACCAGTTTTCTTATTCAGTTCACTAGTCTTGGATGCATATTCATAATTGCAGCACAAATGGTCATTATGCTGTCAGCATGAGGAACCATGTTCAAGCTCATTTTCCCAGATAGAATTCGAAAGTTCTTAAGTCTTTCCATTGCTCTCTCCACGTGTATCCTAATGTGAGCAATTCTCCTACTCTTCTCCACCCCTCTAGCACTAAGCTGCTCCTTTCCTTTCTGATATGCAGGAATGACAGGTTTTGCCCCTCTAGACAACACTTCATCCACAATTAGATAGTGTCTCCATGCTGAATAAAATCTAAATATCCAGACTCTAAACTGATGACTTTATCTGAAGCCCTCCCCCCATATGCACGTGATATGAATGATACACCACCAGATAGTGCAATGCTAACCAAGAACTTTATTGTATTAGCATGCTTATAGTTACTGTAAGTGGCAGATCTTGCATTGAAGTTTGCTGGGCATTCTATAAAAAACTTCAGTGCAGTCAACTATAGAAATGCAGCTAGGGTAGGTATCTTTGATACACTGTGGCTGAGATCGTCTTGCTTCCTCTCTCGTTGGCCAGTGAATGAAGAAACGGATTTTCTTTGCAAACACAGGAAGAGCATTGTCTAATAGAGAACTTACCAGAGATGGAGAAATGTCAAAGCGGTAGGATAAATCCCTATGAGGTGCATTTAGCCTAAGTTTCATTAGAACCAAGAGAAGAATATCAGCTGAAGCAAGAATATTTGATGATGGGAAGGAATCTGCAAGGAAACTACTTAACCAGAGAAAGCAACATGAGATGGTAGGCCTGTATAGAAAAGAGTAGAATCATTTGGATTTGTGGAGAGATTCACGAGTGTTGAGGCCCTCATTTTTGGAGTGTTGTTTATAGTCAAGGAGTGTATCTGTTCTTGAAGACGTGCCAACTCCCTTAAAATTTCCTTCTTTTCCATATTTAACTCTGCTAATCTTTTCAAGCAAATATCATGTATAAATCGATCTGAAAAAATTGAATATAATATAATAATGTAAATTAAAATATACTTTATATTATTTTTAAAATATAATATAATATAAATATATCTAAATATATAATACTCATTACAACTTTTTCTACAGAAATTGTATAGAAAAATTAAGCTATTAAGACATCATTTTCCTACCTTTGTTGTTCTCTTTATTTTCTGACAAATCCAATAAAGCGCATGCTGCCATTTCTGTATCTGTACGTGTCACATCATCATCATGCCGTCGTTTGCTGGCTTCTGTCGATCTTGATCGTTCAGCAAATAAATCTTCAAGTGACTTTTTATAATTTCGCTGAGAAATTCTAGGAAATCTTCTGCTGGCAGTTTCTGAACCTTTATAATATCCCATATTCATCGTTGGTTTATAGTCTGGGCTCTCTTTATTATCACTCTTTCCTAGTACACAAAAACATTTATTGCAAATTGTTTACATCGATCGTGAAGGCACTTAGGAGATTTTGAACGATATTTAAGCAAATATATTTTGAATGTAGATATTTTTAATCCCTTTTTTAAATATTTCCTGAGAGAAAGATGTGTTCACTCATACGAAAACAAAACAAAACAAAAACAAGGGCACGAGACTTTGTGTTTGTAAATTGTGCACGAAATAAATAGACATAGATAGACATTTTTATACTATTTTGCGTACTCTGTATCACAAATACACGGGAAAAATTACGATTATGATCAGCTTACCTATAACGAAATGTTCACTACAAATTCTGTTGTTGTCTGAAGTAGGAATCCATAAGTTTCCGTTGTTTACTTCTCGTCTGTTGATAGCTTTTATCCACATGCTTCGCCGGGGCTCCTCTTTTGGTATCCGATGAAACTTCACATTTTCTTTCCTATGTTTTCCCGAATCTTTGTTCGTACAACCCAATACAATACACGTTTTACCCATCGTAACAAAACTCCAAAAATTTAGCTTAATTATATCACGATACACTTTTTAAAGGGCAACACTTTGTTTACAAAATGATGGCTAAACTGACGGCCGCGTGACGGCCAGCTTCGTTTTCAGAGTGGTCACGTCACCGGAAATACGTCGACAATGAAACCTGCCATAGGAACTGACCCAAATGGAACACTGAATTGTTTGAAGGCAATAAAGTGTAACTCCGATATCTGCTATTACCATGTAAACTTTAGGGTGGAAACAGTAAACTCGCGCGCAAAAATGTATATTTGATGTAGCGTTCGCTATGTTTGTGAAGAGAAAAAGGCTTCATGATCAACATAATTAAACAACTTTACTATTTCGAAATCCTCACATGGCACACTTACTAAAGTACGCAAGCGCGTGCTAGCTAATTTCTTAGGGGGGTAGGGTCATTACAATATGCCGATATTACATTGATTAATGCATATTAGTAGACCCTAATCCATCGTTTTCTTTTTTGTCTATTTAAATGCACGTTGGTTATCACTTATTTTATCTTATAGGTTACACTGTAATTTTCGCTAGATCGTGAAACAATTTCTCAAGCTAGTGGTAGTAGTAATAGTGTATAATAGACAAATAGAGAAAAAACTAAGAAAACAATCGAAATGAGATCTTTTTTCGAACTGCCTGAATATAATCGCTAGATAATTGCCTCCACTCTACCCGAGGGAAGATAAAATATTTTTTCTTGCCCTTAAACATTGTTTGCTGCGTTGAAGGTAATTACAAACAATTCTAGTTTGATAGTAGTGTTTCTGCACTATACCTGCATTTGTGCCAATAGGACAACCTATACTATTAAGCGACTGTCAGTACAACCATGTAGAAGCTTTAAAAAAATTATGGACGGGAAACATTGTAAATTGTACTCCAGAAATTTGCAGACGTCATTTTTCGAGGCAACATTTGTTTTTTTACAAGTTTTTTTTATTATCTAATGAATCATATTAATTAGTTTGCAATGTACCTTTATTTTAAGGTTGTATTAGTTAGACGGTGGTTTTTCCCATATAGTTTCATATATTGAGCTCACTGTATTCGGAGGAAAACTTTATAAGTTTATTCGTGTCGAGTCAATATAGAAATGTATTCACTGAAACACTCATCTTATGGCGTAACCTGATTATGATTGCCTATATTCTCTATATTACCAATACTTGTCATGTTCTCGATATAGTTTTCATCATTATAATGATCTGTACTAAAGCCACCCAATAAAGGCTGGTCAACAGTTGACTTTTCTTTGAAGAAATTACTATTGTTTATATTAAAGTCTTTGGAATGTTCCCAATTCAACGGCTGATTTATTCTACATTTATTGGAAATACCTGGAACTTCTAAGTACCTGTGTTGGTCTAAATCAACCTGCATTTCTTCTCGTGAACAGAAGCCTTCATCGACTGTTTCCACTCTGTCCCAAACATCCTTTTCGATGCTATTAGTGTTCCATTTAAATTCCTTATCCTCTTCATTGTTTTGGTCATCTGTTTCTTGTTCGACCATTGGTACATCCTCCCTAGCTTCCATTTTTATTTGAAAACGAATTTCTGATTCTTTTGATTTTTTAATGATAATTTTAGAGAAAGCTTCTTGAAAAGATGGTAGCCGTTCATTGGAGTCGAATGTATAGGAAATGAAAGTAATTTTTGGATCACAATTTTCTGGTTCAAAACAAGAATCTTCGTGACTTCCTGAATCGCTACATTCTGATGAATCCCCGGTTATTTCCTCTTGATTTATCTCGATTTCTTGCCTTTCTGTTTCTTGTAGCTTCTTCAAAGCTTCTGTAAAACCGAAAGCAAAGACTTCTTGCTCTTTTGTGACGCCATTGTCTTCACAGTGTTCTTGTTTAATATGATGTTGTTCTGGTAATGATCCTGGTGTTTTTAAAGTACTGCTCCATTCTTTCCACACTAAGTTTTCTAGGTCTGGCGATGAAATCCCAATATCAGGTGAAATCAGAAAATCTGCCAAATCACCAAATCCTAACTCATCCCTTCTCGCAGCAATTTCCAGATTTCTCCCATCAGCGCATAAATTTAATTTTAGTGACGAGTTATCCAAGCCCGTCGGCGTTTTCCTTGCAGTCGTTAGAAGGGTCGGCTCGTCGTAAAACATGGTCTCCATCGTAATAATCTGGTACACTATAAATCAGTAGAACAAAATATGAAATTTCGGCGCAGATAAATATGGAAAATACTCTAAAGTATTAATGATTTAACGGGGAAGCAACTCGTAAGAAAAATTCTAGATTCTTATTGAATGTTGCTTCATTTTCCACGTGGAATGTGATGTTTTACTAACTACTGCGTGGCAATATTCTTTCATTTTGTGCTCTTTACAGGTACGTCTTTGTTAAGTGCTCGGCCGGTTTTAGCACAAGCTCATATCTGATTGGTTCTATTTGATCTCAGCGGGTAAAAACAAGCTACTTAAACATTTATAATCATATATATTACTTTGAAAAATCGAAGCTTATTGTCCATCAATTCATAAACAATAGACCTTTTCCGAATTCGCTTGGAGTGACAACGAAACAGTAGCTGCAAGTCCAGGTTGAATTTCAATAATAAAATAGAGTAAATGTAATAACAGTTCAAGACCCACTGAATCTTGCTTTGGAACTATTGTGGATACTAAAGGATAATTCGAGAAAGGTCTATTAACGCAAATAGTTTTTTTTAATTACCTTTGATACAATTTCAATACGGGAGCATTTAAGTAATATACCACATTTTAGCTTCATATCATTAAATCTCCACATATCTCATTCATTGCATCAGTTAAAATAGGCAAAGCTCTTAAAATACGTAATTCAATCTTGATTTTTCACCGTCTAAATTGTTTGTCACAGGATGAGGTAGAATATGATAGTGGATGAGAACTTTGCTCGAGGATCGAACTTGGCGATAGTCAACAAGTGAAATAGTGATTTTAATTTTGCTAATTTTTATACTAAGAATTTTGGTAGAAACTTTTTAAGAGTAGCAATTTATATTTATCTTTATTAGTAAAACCACCAGTATATCTAACAAACCGATATGGATGGTTAGTGAAATTTATCAGTTTGCAAGCCATAAGATTGTAATGGAAAAGAGTAAAAGAGTCATGATGGTAAAGCTATTGTTAGGATAGATGTTGTAAATATTTGAGTTTAAACGTTGTGTGAGGAGATTTGTACTTGAGAGTGCATATACTCCCTAGTAGTACTCGGATTGTGAACGAGCACAAAAGTCATTTGAGATATATAAAGGGTAGGTAAGAAATAAAATTCAAGTGTCAAAATAGGCAGCCACAAGGTTAACCCTATTTAAGTTTAGAAATAATGATTTTTGTATAGAACTTTGATAATCAATAATAGATTTGTTGTTATCATTGTCTTCCCTTGATATCAACCGGTTAAAACACTGACATTTTTAGCAAACATTAGATACTAAGAAATTATCCCAGGACTATTCATTCGTTCAAAATCCAAAATATCTTTCATGCAATGGGAACTTGTAAAATATATTTTAAAACTTTGCTTATCAATCGTGAAAGTATATTACGTTAGCCAAGAAATCTGTAGGTAGAGGTTTTTAAGGCTGCACTCTCGCCGCTTTTAATTTTTTTGACCACCGATGTTCGAGCCGTGAGGTCATAATTTCCAAATATACCTGTTAACAAAACAAAACTATATGTCCTACACTTTACTTCTCTTGTTAGACCGAATTCTGACGTCTGGCGGACGTTAATATTGACTTATATGTTTAAAATTAATGGTAAATGCAACCACCAACGGCAAAAATACAATTTATAAATCATTTTAAGTGATTAACATGGTGTTGATTCTGATTGTCACCGCTCAAAATTCGCAAACCTCAGCAGCGTTAATACATGCGCATTTTCTTAATATTCGAGATCAAGATAAAATACAAAGTAATGAAGACGATCAAAAACATCCAAAATGTACTACATCATTTTCTTCGCGAGTCTTTGTTTTCGACGACCTAAATACTCTTCCACATAGAAATTTGGTCGCGTGCACACAATGCAACTCGCCACCAACCACCCCACGGGCTAGTTATTTTCCTGAATAATTATTCGAAAAAGTTTCAGATGGCCAATTTAATTTTATTTTATTTTACGCTTTTAATTACTTAACGATGTTTGGTTATCCATATGAAGAGTTTTATGTTTATAGGCATTAGCCTTATTTACCACCGCAATAAAAATTTAAAAAAGCGCCTGACGTATTAATCTTATCAGTCTTATTCATTCATTGAAATAATTTAATTCCTTTTATATATCATTTTATTATATTTATAGTTTTATATGCTTTCTTATGGCCTCAATGAAAACTAATGCTGAGTTTATGTTGAGTTTATGTTGAGTTTATATCAATAAAGTCATTATTATTATTAATATATATATTTAGGCACTGCCTAAAAGCGGAGCTCCCGATACGGAAGTCACAGGGAGAACAATTTGAATGAAACTGGAAGTTAAAAATAAGATAGGGGGGAAAATCTTCAATTATTTTTTATTCGAGCTGAAGATCATTTTCCCATAATAAAAACCATGCAGTGAAATCGAATCGAATTTCTTTCTTGGCTTCATTCTCCTCTGAGCTTTCTTTCGACATATCGATTTCGGAAAGGGGTTCCATCGTAAATAGAGCAAATATAAATATAAGGTTGAATAAAAAATTTAGTTGTTATCTCTCGGTATTTCTATACGTGTGTAAGACGTTTTTTTTACAAAAGTTTAATAGCCGGATTTACCTTTATGTGTACCCGGATGTTGCAACGCGTCGACATTCCCGCCAAAAAAAAATTTAACCAGCCAATCGGAATGCTTGTGTACACGCCCGGACGGACGGACGGACGGACGGACGGAAGTGACGTCAGCCAATCCATGAAAAATCAACTCGATAGTTTACCATTTTTTCTTAGGTATGGTGCTCCGCTATTATTATTATTATTATTATTATTATTATTATTATTATTATTATTATTATTATTATTATCATTATTGTCATTACGTACCAATTTAACCAATGAGATATGCTTTACGTTAAAGCTTATATATGAGTGCCAAAGATTTGAATTGGGCTTGAATATGTGCAAGTTTGTTTAACAGATATCTCATTTTGTTTTTCAGCCATGTCGCTTTAAACCTTAAAAAGTTACTTGGTTTTAGATTCATCTCCTGGTAATCCCCTAATCTGAATTGCTACGGCTTATTATTATTATTGTTATTAATATATATATTTAGGCACTGCCTAAAAGCGGAGCTCCCGATACGGAAGTCACAGAAAGAACAATTTGAATGAAACTGAAAGTAAAAATAAGATCGGGGAAAAAATTCTTCAATTATTAGATGAATATAATTTCTCCCATAATAAAAACCATGCAGTGAACACTGCATAGAATAATGGATTTCCTGCACCGCAAATGTGAAGCAAATTTAAAGTAAATACCACATTTGTTCCAATTTGCTTATATTTGCTTCAGTACAAATCTGTGATTTGCCATCGGTTTTGCGCATGAAGCAAAGCCGGTAAATGCCGTCTTTGATTTAGATTTGGCTATCAGAGTAAAATGTTAGTGCTGTTGTATATTTGCGTTAAAATTACATGCGTGCAAACCTGTTAGTAAACTCAATATTTACTACAAAATTGACTATCTGCAAATGTGAATAATCTTTAATATTTGAAAACGAAGCAAATGTGTAGAAAACTGGTTATTTGATTGTTTTTTGCTTCAAGAGCAAATGTGAGTAAAGTTAAGTAAAAAGAAATTGTTTTGCTTTGTTGGTAAACGACCAAATTTGCTCGCGTTTGTTAGTTAAACAAATCTATGTCAACTGCCATATATTTTCAAGGCTGCCTATGCATCGCAAAACTCGTATTTGAACATTTTTGCTTAAGGAGCAAATGTGAGTAAAGTTAAGTATACAGAAATTGCTTTGCTTTGTTGGTAAACGACCAAATTTGCTCGCGTTTGTTAGTTAAACAAATCTATGTCAACCGCCATATATTTTCAAGGCTGCCTATGCATCGCAAAACTCGTATTTGAACACCTTTGCTTCATGAGCAAATGTGAGTAAAGTTAAGTATACAGAAGTTGCTTTGCTTTGTTGGTAAACGACCAAATTTGCTCGCGTTTGTTAGTCAAACAAATCTATGTCAACCGCCATCTATTTTCAAGGCTGCCTATGCATCGCAAAACTCGTATTTGAACATTTTTGCTTCAGGAACAAATGTGAGTAAAGTTAAGTATACAGAAGTTGCTTTGCTTTGTTGGTAAACGACCAAATTTGCTCGCGTTTGTTAGTTAAACAAATCTATGTCAACCGCCATCTATTTTCAAGGCTGCCTATGCATCGCAGAACTCGTATTTGAACATTTTTGCTTCAGGAACAAATGTGAGTAAAGTTAAGTATACAGAAGTTGCTTTGCTTTGTTGGTAAACGACCAAATTTGCTCGCGTTTGTTAGTTAAACAAATCTATGTCAACTGCCATATATTTTAAAGGCTGCCTATGCATCGCAAAACTCGTATTTGAACATTTTTGCTTCAGGAGCAAATGTGAGTAAAATCATGTTTCTTTTCGAGATAAATAACGAAATTTGCTCGCATTTCCAGTGAACATATGTGTACCACCTATACTCGCTATATGCATGATGTTTTCAATATTTATATTGTAAATTAATGTATTAACCAAACATTGCATTGATACTCAGGTTACATCAAGAAAAAAAATTATTGCTCTTTGACAATAATGACAGAAATAGTATTATTACAATTTCATTTTGACATTTGTTTTGTCCTGTCTCCCTGAACTGCAACAAATTGATACTTCATTTTGACGGACGTTTTTGGGGTTGTCAACAAGTCAACTCGTAAAGTGCTTTCAATAGACGTAATCGGCTAACGTGCTGCTATGTACGTTACCACCCAATTCAAACCTTCTGGGAATAGAATAGTTTGTCTCTACGAATTCAACTCTAAAACCAAAATATAACTACCAATGAAACATTCCCAGAATGGAATTGGGTGGCAACGTACGTAGCAACACGTTAGCCGATTAAGTGTATTGAAAATAATCGGCCGCATATTAAATCACAAGTATCGCTATGGAGGCTAATTTGTGAATGCCGTCCCTATTTAAGGACGTGCATAATTAGAAATACCGATAGGAAAATGAAATGCATCAATTAATGTATTCAATGAGTACAAAGCTATTTCGGCCAAATGCTGTAGATAATATATTAATCAATGGTCTGGCCACATTAGCTTTTTACGCATTTACTCAATCAATTAGCCTATTTAAGAGAAAAGGCTGGGGCATCAATGGGAGCCAATCTCTTAGAAGGAGGTCCCACCCTTCTCTCCAGACTCATGTTAAGACTTTTTTGAGATTTTCTCCTCTTTGACTTTTTGTCCAAAACTTTCATCAGTTTAGTGACCTCCTCACTTCTCCATGGGAGAGGTTTCGAAAGAAAGAAGTCCCTTTTCTTTCTTTTGTTCCCTTCTTCTTCCGAATCGGACTCTTCCGATGGATCCTCGGCATCTAACTCGTCTTCGGATGCCGACTCTTCCGAGGACATAAAATCCACTGTCATGACGTTGCAGTATTTTTTTTTTCATCCTCAGCTATGGACGTAGACTGGTTGAGTGCTTTGATACGATTGTTTTTTTTCTGAGAAGAGAAGGATCGACAAATGACATTGTCAAACGTGGTATCATAATGTAATGGATTGCGCATACGACATGATTAGACGGCCACAGTACTTTGGAATTTGAACCTATAAAATGGCCTCGCGTATCGATTTCCCAAGCTAATATTCAATCGTCGGATAACAAAGGAGCGGTAATGAATAGTCACAGCATCATATGAGACAAGATACACACTGAGGGAAATTATATTCACTCTAGCTCTTCTGTTATTCGATGATTGAATATTAACTCTGGAAAATCAGTAAATATTTATTTTGCTTATTAATTGTCTCATGTATACCAGATGTCCTATTTATTAGCCCGGGTGCTAAAAATTATCAGAAGTAATAAGAAATCGCCTATTGTTATTAAAAATTCTTTGTTTCTTATTGTGAGCGAGTTTCATTAAAGGCCAAGAAACCTTTTAAGATTCCTTTCCTACTGGTAAAACCGGGGGACAAATTGAAAACCGAGACCATTGTTTTACTATATTATATGAGAAAAAAGTTCAAATCTCAAGCTGTTCAAGAAAAAGTTTGATGTGCTTTTTTACTTACCGAGTTCAGTCGCGAACGCTTTCTTTGCTCTTTCAGCACTTGCGAAATGATGCTACACTTTTACTCACATTTGATTGGGACACAAATATTTAAATTTGGACCAAATTTGCTTTCGTGGCAAATGTTTTGTAAAACCCAGTATTTGTTATAGAAATAAAATGTTTGTCAAATCTGATGCAAATACCAATGATGCTACACTTTTACTCACATTTGATTGGGACACAGACATTTAAATTTGGACCAAATTTGCTTTCGTGGCAAATGTTTTGTAAAACCCAGCATTTGTTATAGGGATAAAATATTTGTCAAATCTGATGCAAATACTTTCAGCACTTGCGAAATGATGCTACACTTTTACTCACATTTGATTGGGATAAAAAAATTACATTTGGACCAAATTTGGCTTGGAAACAAATTTGTGTCAATTTTAGTATAACAAATTTGCACAACATTTGCTCAGGTACGCAAATCCATTTTTCTATGCAGTGGAAATCGAATCGAAATGCACTACACTGTTGTTGGTTTTTTTAAATTATTTGCGCGAGTACATATCTCCCACTTAGGAATTTTGTACACAACTCACCACCACCCCCAGGGGCTAATTTTGCTCTTGGAAAATTCTTCGACAAAGTTTTCCAAAAAACCGACATTTTTAGGCTTTGAATCTCCCTTACTTAAAAAAAAAACAAAGATAACTACAGATATTCCAATACAATATCAAGTTTAGTGAAATTTACCTCGGATGTCTTTCATTGAAATCGAAAATCTGGAGATTTAGGACAATTCAAGACCAAAAAACAGACTTGGAAAATGGTTAACGTGAGCAAAATATAAGCTTACTTTAATAATTACGTCTTTTACAGAACGAGACGAAGTTTACATTCATTTAAACTTGACATGAACAACTGAGATAAAATAGAAAATTAAGGCAATGCAAAAAGGCAATGCAAAATGACGAATTTCTTGGTCAGTAAATTGGCGTTTGTAAATGTTTTTGAATATTTTTTACGGCTTTTTAAGGTGAAAGTCTAGGTCTTTCTACAACAACATCTCTCAACAACACAAATTTAAGCTCATTTTTATAATCAGACTTGCTCAAATAGCTTAATAAACAGTTGAATATTTGGTGTAAATTTATATTTCATTCAATACTTAAAAAAATTATCTGTAGAAATAAAATTTTTAAATGAAAGTCTTCGTTGTTTTGAAGATGGGACCCGCGATAGGAGGCGAATCTTTCTTGAACGAAAAACATACGATAGTTGGTTAAAATTAAAACAACGTTTTACAACGTTAATTGAATTGCTAAAGATTTACAAAGCTAAATAAAGGACGAATATTTGTTGTAATATGCTCTTCACGTTATATTTACTCAACATTAAAATAAATTAAGCTTATCTACAGAAATATTAAAAGTTTTGAGGGAAAGTCTTTGATTTGTGGATTCGTCGAGAAAACAAGCTTGTCAAAAAATAATAAACGATTGTTTGCTAAACCACACACCTGAATTCTTGAAGAACACTTCTTAATCCATCTTTGGATACATGAAAGTTTTTTTATAATTGTCTTTGGTCTATAACTTGCCCTAAAGCGATTTTTTCTGTGCATTTGAGAGTCGCCTTAGCTAGTAGTTTTGCTTCAAATTCCTTTGTCTTTCACGCTCTTTTCTCTTTGTTCATTCGTGAAGTTTTGACTCAAATTCCTTCGTATTTCACGTTAATTTTCTCTTTGTTCATACGTCAGGTTTTGCCTCGTATTCCTTTTTCTTTCACGATCATGTTCTCCTTGTTTATAATCGAAGTCCCGCCTGGATTTGCGTTCTCTCTCTCTCTCTGCTTGCCGCTTTTATTTGGTAAGATTCCTTCTTCTTTGCCTTCCTTTTTCACGCCACCAGAGTTTTTCCTCTTTCGAAAAAACTCTTTTACTCCTGGCCTTTCTTTTTTGGCTTCATTCTCCTCTTCGAAATATCGATTTCGGAAATGGGTTCCATCGTAAATAGAGTAAATATAAATATAAGCTTATCTTGTGTTGTTATCTTTCGGTATTTCTATACGTAATAAAAGGTGTAAAACGTTTTTTACAAAAGTTTAATAGCCGGATTTACCTTTATGTGTACCCGGATGTTGCAACGCGTCGACATTCCCGCCAAAAAAAAAAGATAATTTAACCAGCCAATCGGAATGCTTGTGTACACGCCCGGACGGACGGACGGACGGACGGACGGACGGACGGACGGACGTATGGACGGAAGTGACGTCAGCCAATCCATGAAAAATCAACTCGATAGTTTACCATTTTTCCTTAGGTATGGTGCTCCGCTATTATTATTATTATTATTATTATTATTATTATTAATATTATCATCATTATCATCATCATTATTATATAGTGTCTTTATGTTTCCTTTCCTTCGATATCATGTATATAAATCGCCTGCAATGACACATGCGAAAATATTCGCCTTTCTTTCAAATCGATATCATTTATAGTGAAACTCTTCTATACCGGACAGGGCTGGGACCGATAAAAATTTCCGGTTTAGCGGGGATTTCGATATACTGAGGTTTTTACTGGGTTGCCTGTGGCAAATACGTCTGGGTTTTTTTTCCTCCTCGACAAAATGGAAAAATTGCGCAATATTGCCAATATATGGATTGGATGACGTGTCCGATAACTTCATGTTCGATTTCACATGCAGGCTATTGAGGAATCGAATATGGATGTTCTTTGAGGGTATATGTGGCCAAAATCTTATATGTTTAGCTTTTTATCGGGACATAAGCAAAGTCCATCATTGAATAAAGTTGGCGACCTTCAATTTCACGCGGTAGACTTTCATCGCGGAGTTTTACTGTAGTAACTCATTTATTCTTATTCGTGTTCACTGATTCAGTGAGATTAAATGCTATAAACGAATATAGAAAGCATAAAAAGGTTTGTTCGATTTTTAATTTTGATTTGAACGAATACTAAAATAACTTTGTAAGGGTAATCAACAAGCTTCAATGCAACGGCAAACAAGGCAAAAAAACAGTCAACTTTACGCAATGATTTCTTCAATAAAATAATAAACGACAAAAGAAGAACTTGAAAAAAACACTAAAGAACAAAAAGAATACCAGTTCCGATGGAATCTTAAAGAAAATTCAGCCTAATTTACCATATAAATCAAGTGTTTCTCAATGAACTCCTTTAACTAGGCTTGAAATGATATCAGACCATAAACGCCGTCTCGGTCAACAACTGGAAGATTTGTTTTAAAAAAATTAGTGATATACAAACCCGACTGATAAAGACAAGCTGAATGATAATTCTAAGGAAATTCGTAGAAAGATTTGGCATATTTGAGTGAGCAGATGATTTTTTTATGAGTAAAATACTGACATAACTTCTTCCATCGGGTTCATTTACCGCGGGCAAGTTTGGGCAATTTCATATTGTCGGGTCGTGGCAAGCTAGGCATAGTAGACTAGTGTGACATACATAACGCAACACTGTTTATTTGTGTTTCACGGCTTGATTTATTTAAAATTGGTCAAACCAGAAGCTAAACTCGGAGCTTTGACGTCCAGAATAAAATAAGTAAAGGAATTTGTAGAAAATCTCGTCTTATTTCGGTGAGCAAATAGAAAATTTTCACTGAGTGCTGAGTCAATTTTGTCAATTTTACGAAGTATTTTCAAAAACTTGAAATACAGCTGTAAAAAAGGAGGGTGGACGACTTAGTTTAAACATGCACGGAGATTACAGACGGTTATTTTTATGAGATTTTGCTTATCAAAACATTGGAAGACGTCATAACAAGGCAACCCAATATACGCTCTTTTTAGAGCGTCTTGTTGGAAATTACTTTTGTTTTCGATTTGAATACGTGCGATTTCACACCTATTGAAAATATATTTGTGTCTAATCGTTTGGCGTCAGTATAAACAAACACGTAAACGAAAGTAATAAGATCTCAAAACTACGCAAATTTCTTGACCTTTTTTTAAAAAGAACGCCAAGAAGAAGCATTCTAAATACGATCTGAACTAAATCCCCGATAAAATGGACTGGGAATGACCCCAAAGCCATGTGACCTGAACAAAACATGGCGGCCGCAACTTCGCGAATCATTCGATCTTTAGTGTTTCTCAACACTATCAAACCTTCCTTATGCATTCTATTTTGAACATTTATATATTGAAAGCAATTTATTAGTCTTTATATGTCTATTTGTGAACAAGATTTACTATTTAAAGAAGATTTTCAATGATTTTGTGACTTTAGAAGTTGTACTAGTGACGGTAGTTCCGAAACAAAGGTACCTTCTTCCGGACCAGCGGGGTTGAATTCTATTGTCAAATAGCGTGTGGTACAGAAATTATCGTCCGGTTTTCGGAATAGAGAGGTTTCGGTTTACTGTGGTTTATTTTACGAAAGATATATGGGAAAAATTTCCGGGCCAAAACTTTTGTCCGGTATATAGAGAATTCCGGTATACTGAGGGTCCGGTATAGAGGAGTTTCACTGTATTCATTATTCAAGCTTTTGGGCGTTTTTATCCTTGAATTATTTTTAAAAGTGTCGAAAATACCACTGTACTGCAAGCAAAAATGATAACACCTATATGTATTAGTGTTTGCTTATCGATCTTTGATTAGAAAATTCATATTTTTTTTGCCCATCAAATTTGTAAGCATTGCTTGCATAGTCATTTATAAATTGGTCAAACCTTTTGTAATTTTAAATACTCGAACTGAAATAATGCATATTTTAGTTATGTTTCCTTGGCGGAAACGGATTCTAGATATCCCAGCAATTGAACAATTTTCTTGGGTATTTAAGAAAGTATGCAATATAATGCAGTAAGTATGCATGATTTTACATGTAGCCGATTAGTTTGAAATAACTGTGAAAATTATAAGAAAGAGAAATAAATAAATCGAACAAAGAGACATCTTGTTACAAGCTAAATGCGTGGGTACCCTGTGTTGAGCCTGCATTACTATCTTATAGCACAGCAGTTCGCGCATGGTCATGCAAAATTGCCCCCTGTTGAGTGAAGCATTCTATTTGGTAACGAAACTTCGTAGTATAGGTGAGACTTGTGTTGTCAATCACATGACCACGTAAAATGGCGTGATTTCACATCTCACGTGCCATTGGCGTTTGTAAATGTTTTTGAAAATTTTTTACGGCTTTTTAAAGTGAAAGTCTAGGTCTTTCTATTACAACATCTGTCAACAACACAAATTTAAGCTCATTTTTATAATCAGACTTGCTCGAATGCAGCTTATTAAGCTGCATTCGAGCAAGTCTGATTATAAAAATGAGCTTAAATTTGTGTTGTTGACAGATGTTGTTGTCGAAAGCCGTAAAAAATCCAAAAACATTTACAAACGCCAATTTACTGACAAAGAAATTCGTCATTTTGCATTGCCTTTTTGCATTGCCTTTATTTTCTATTTTGTCTCAGTTGTTCTTGTCAAGTTTGACTGAACCAGTTTCCAAGTCTGTTTTTTGGTCTTGATTTGTCCTAAATCACCATATTTTCGATTTCAATGAAAGACATCCGAGGTATATTTCACTAAACTTGGTATTGTATTGGATTGTCTATAGTCATCTTTCGTTTTTTTTTAAGTAAAAAGAGATTAAATGCCTAAAAATGTCGGTTTTTTTGGAAAACTTTGTCGAAGAATCTTCCAAAAGCAAAACTAGCCTCTGGGGGTGGTGGTGAGTTAAGTACAAAATTCCTATGTGGGGATATGTACTCGCATAAAAATAAACAAAAACAAAAACAATGTAGTGCATTTTGATTCGATTTCACTGCATGGTTTATATTATGGGAGAAATTATCATCATCTCGAATTGAATATTTTTTCCCGATCTTTTTTTTTTTTATACTTTTCAGTTTCATTCAAAGGGAGCTCCGCTTTTAGGCAGTGCCTAAATATATATATTAAGGAGATACTGTCAATCCAACTTATGGGGCTCAATTATTCTCCGAAGAGGCTCAATTATCCTCCGAAGGGGCTAACATTTTTTATCTGTAGGTTGACTGAGGTCTGAAGATCTCGACGTAACCATAGGCCTAAACCTTTCATTTTACAGTATAGGAATAACAAATGAAAGCTTTGCTAAATAATATTGATGAATTTTATGAAAAGACTCTACTTACTTGTCTAAGCCATCTACACTCTTCTATATCGACCAAGCGAGAGCTCGAGATCTTCCACGAGGTTCCATTTGTCGTCATCCCTTGGATGTCGCATCGCTTACTCTTCGGTAAGAGGGAGATTTTATTATTTGAGCCATGATTGGTTTCAAAGTTTATCTGTGTTGAAGATCTCGACGGACTTATTGTTGAATGGTTCCGAAGTTTATCGATCCGTTCCGTAGTTTAGGGATTGAGAAAGTTTGGGCTTGCTGTGGTGTTACGAACTTACTCGAGAATATAGTGGGTTCGCCTCTACGAGACAGCAGCCACAAAAATGCCTTTAGAAGGCTTTTGAATTTGGACCAGAATTGGTTTTTCCAATGACAGATTGTAAATTTATACAACTTCAAGAGGGATTCTATGAGTCGACAAATCCAAATTTTCTTTTGTTTACATTGGTAAGAATTGCCCAGTGTTTACTTAGCATAATAATGCTCTTAACTCGTAGATTTCCAAATAAGTGGAAACACTCTAACCAGAGTTTGACTAATTTTCAAAAGTAACATAAAAGAAAGAAGTTTTACAGTTGCTTTACATGTCTTCTTGGTAATTCTGTACAATTTTGCATCTACTTTTAGAGACAGTTGTAAGTCATAAAAAATTAAAATCAGTACACCAATTGAATAGCGCAGCGCAACCATGACGTCGTAAAAACGAAGACAAAGGTGAAATTCGGAAAACAAACTTACAAGTTTACTTTCAGCAGATAATTTTCACAGCCGATCGCAGTTGATCTTAGTTGACATGAGTTAAGTAAATAACTTTAAGTAAAAATAATAAAATCGGTTCGTATAATCCTCTTAGCGGTTAAACAGAATGCAATGTTTGTCAGAATCTTTAAGCTATTTTTAGAATCAGTGCGCTGCGCTATCGGACGGTAGCATTGTGGAAGGGAGGGTAAAGGTGCACAGAAAGAGGTTGCGTGATATCATTTTTAACACAAACATTTGGTTCCCGTGTCCCACTAACTTAACTTTATAGATCGCCATATAGAGTTGTATAGATATATGTAACGGAAAAGTAGCCCTGTATTAGTTCCCTGTACCACTGAAGTACTCGCAGTGTACAGTGAACTCGCTTGGATTGAAAAACATCTGAAGATCCACCGATTACAACTTCTCTTATATATACTCGTTTCAAGTCTATTTTTAGAACGTTACATCATCTTCTAGAAAGTACTAACATGCATATTCGCACGAACGGTCTACATGGGACGTTCTAGAACTCGCTATTACGTGCTAGGTTACAATAAAGAATGATCTAGAACAACCGATAGCTATTAAAGGAACCTACTAGAATATAAGCTAGTGTAATCAAGAAATATGACAAACAATCCTATAATTAACTCAAAGTTTCTATTATTTTCTGGCACATTCTCTGAGGGTTTTCAACAATACAATCTTATATACACTTGGTTGCAGAAAGGTAGTATGCCTTTATACAAATATCTAATGAGATGCAAGATATCCATTGAGATACTAAACTTCAAAATAACTTATTTGGTCTTATTTATCTTCTATAGTTTCAGAGACATTAACTATTGCATTAAGTAAGGTCAAGCTTTAAAAAAAAATTTTCAACAAAATTTATGGTCAAGCAATCGTATTTAAGCATGCTGCATCTCATTTTTATATATTCTTGGTTTTCACCTACGTCATCATGATTTTCAAAAGCAAAAATTCGCTTGATAATGAAATAAAAATTTCATAATATTGTGTGTGTATATATATATATATATATATACACACATATATACACCAAATCGCTAAAACTCTGACAATTTAGCACAATATCTACCTATATATTTATCCCCGTTTCCCATTGTCTTTCCTTGAAGATCCAGGCAAGACAACTGGAAAAAGGGGAATACACATATATGTATATATATATCGTTAAAGTGTCAAAGTTTTAGCGATTCGGTGTATAGAAATTCTGATCCAACCAAGTATTTAGTATGTAACTATATCGGGTGCATTATGGGTAATAGACCAGCGGGATTCTATAGGAAAATTCATTGGCTGACGAGGGAATTCCAAGTTGAATTCACGAGAAAGGCGATATCGCCTTTTCGAGTGAATTCAACTTGGAATTTCCGAGTCAAGCCAATGAATTTTCCTTGAATCCCATGACACTATTCAATCTGAGCGAATGTAAAGAAGAAAAATGAAAAAAATCGTGCGAGTTCAAGAAAACCTTGGCCCTCGAAGGAAACCATTCTGATGCCATCCTCCCAACCAATAGGAATTCCGCTCAAAGGTGAGCGTTTGCTCTTTTCGTTTGAACCTCGTGGGGAGCAGAATAATATTTTCTACTTTGGGAAAAAGTAACTGTTTATTTTCGAAAATCGCCTTTGCTGAAATACTTCGTTTAATCTGTTACAACAATAATGACTTTTTCTCGTCTTGATCGAAATCTAAGGCAGTTCAGCAGTCTAAATGTGCGAAAATGTCATACAAAACAAAGAAGCTAACTGGTGAGTACACAAAACGTTTAAGACTTTACTCTGAATTACACATTCAATTACTAAATAGACTAAATGAAATCAAAATAAGTAAATTCCTTTTTCTTCTTCTTCTTCTCAGTTTTATTGTTGTGTAGCTCAATTAGTGTTGAATGAAGAAAGAGCTAGCGATGGACACCAGCCTGTAAATTGATGGAAATATTCACCCGTGAGTGGTTAAATGTGACTCCGGTAAACAGTCCACTTACTGCTCCACTCAACCCAAGTCCATTTTAAGGGGCTTCGGCAGCTTTACTTGTTTAGTTCGCCTCATGACCTTCTACATTGGCAGATATCTCATTCAAAGTATTTCTTTCTGGTGATCTTGTCTTTTCAACTACTGACGTACAGACCGTACTACTACTTTGACTGCAAGGAGAAAATCCAACCAGCTTGTGGGACTTTTTTCGTTGTTTTTCTAATGGGTTATGGCTGTAAGTCGATATCGTTCATTGGATTAGCATGGCCAGTCAGTTCAGAAATTTCAAGCGGGTTGAAACCTTCTCGCAAGGCTTGCTGTTTTACGACCACACGAATCCGTACACTTTGCCTTCTAGGGAAGCTATTTCGGCAATCTTCTTCATCATCTTAGACAAGGTGTTTATTCCAACAGGTGTCATTTTATACCACACTTCAGATGTTGGCTTGTCAATTGGACTTAATTTTAAACGGTTTTTTGGGACTAAAAGGGTACAATTTTTGTATTTTGAGTTGAATGCGAAAACAACAACAACAACAACTCGCGGGATCCCTATATATCGTAGTATTCAGCTTTTCAAACCATGGTATTCCACGCTAAATTCCCACTCTCGGTAGCCAATCAGCGCGCGAGATTGAATAGTGTCATGTCATGGGATTCAAAGCTAAATACCAAAGAGTTGGCTGGCCTACCGAGTATTGTTTATGAACGGCGCTAAAGTCAAGAGGCGGGAATGTGTTTACTGTTTAATACCTCTACACTATTAGAACAAAATACCACATTGTAAACGGTTTTATTGATAGAAAGTGAAACATTGGAAGTTTTGCTATTCGGAGTTTAAAATCAGTTCTGAATTCGCTCTTCTTGGAAGTTTCGCTTGCATTGCATGAGCTGAGCTCAATTCTGAACTCGTTATTCGCTTATTTACATGTGCCCTTCTAAAACAATCACTCCGAGGACAGCAAAACCAAAACAGTCGGTAATACTTATGACAAAAGTGGTACAAAAATTTTTCATAATCTACTCTGGATAGGATATTTTGCTTTTTTCGTAGCCTATCGGGGTATTGTTATTGAGCGTCAACTCAGTCAAATATCAGTTGATAAACAGGCTGGATATAATTTCTAGATAAACGGATTTAATAAGTTCCATATAGAGCCCCGTGGTAGGCTACTAGCCTGCCTGCCATTGTTTTCTCGTCTTCTCGCTTAATTCAATTATTTTGAAAGGTGGGGTGCAGTGTGTTTACACAGCGATGACGGATGCAGCACCAACGCTAGTGTACGAACCACTGTCTCTATGGGCTCTATATGGAACTTAAGGTGAATTTGATTAACCATATTAACTCTGGACGGTTGAATATTACTGACGTAAGGAGCATCTCGCGGTCGCGTTGTTGTTGGTATAGTACAAACAGAGTCAAGAACGGAACGGCCGTTAAAGAAGTAACGCTCATAGGCTATTCCAACCGTTTGACCTTTGGAATGAAAACTTCTGCATTACGACAGCTAACCAAAGAACACGAACACAAGATAAGTAAACAGGTATAACATTAATTTAATTCAAATAATCGAAAGGGGAAAAAAGCAATAGAAATCCAACCACATTCGGTGTCCTAGTGCCCTTGGCTCAAGCTATTAAAAAGGTTTGCAGTTTTATGCAAAACAGGTTAAATCACGAGAGTGAAAGTTTGAATATAAATCATCATTGCACGTAAGCCGTTTGTATTAATCAAAATTGCACAAAATAAACAGCGGTTTATATTGAAAATAACGCCGAGTGTCGAGTCCTAGGCAGAGTGAAAATTCTTTTTCTGTTTGGAACAAGCGGAGTTGACTAGTAAGAGTTACTGTAGTTTCTTTTTACTGCTTTCTTATTATTAGGATTTTCCGATTATGACAGCAGGAATTTTCAAGAGAATAGAGATTCCATTTACGTACGCCATTCCTACATATACATTTCATTATTACTACTGTACCAGCTAGTATTTTTACGATGAAGTCTAGAACTGAGGTCCATAAGCAAAATCTGGAGCTGTTAAAATTGATCTTTGGCTTCCCTCGAAAAATGAAATTTATGAAACTAAAGAAAATACTTTGCAAAATTAGATAATTTCCTAATACCTCACCACGGAACTGTACGTAAAATAAAGTAAAATAAAGTAAAATTATGCATTGCTCTTTCATTTCTGATGGCTCTTTACCTTCTACTGCTAAAAACCTCTTTGTTATTACTCCTCGTACTTCTCACGTCTATTTTCTTCCTAAGATTCACAAAGCTAACAACCCTGGTCGTCCTATTGTTTCTGCTTGTAGTTGTCCTACCGAACTCATCTCTAGCTATCTAGATTCTCTCATGTTGCCGATTGTTCAGTCTTTACCTACTTATATTAAGGATACTAATCACGCTCTTAGTATTTTAATGATTTTCGCTTTCCTGATAACTCTTCTAAGCTTTTGTTTACTATGGATGTCAAATCTTTGTATACTGTTATTCCTAATGATGATGGCCTTCGTGCTCTTCAGCATTTTTTCGATCTTCGTCCTGTCCTCGAGCCCAGCACTCCCACTTTGTTACGTCTAGCTGAACTCGTTCTTATTCTTAATTGTTTTTCTTTCGGTGATCGGTATTATCGGCAAATAAACGGTGTTGCTATGGGTACTAAGATGGGCCCTAGTTATGCCAATTTGTTTGTTGGTTATATCGAAAACCTTGTTTTTCAACAATATACTGGACCTAAACCTGAGTTTTTTGGACGGTATATTGATGATTGTATTGGTGCTACTTCTTGTTCGCGTAATGACTTAGATTCTTTCATCTCTTTTGTTAACTCTTTTCACCCTGCCTTAGACTTCACGTGGGAGGTTAGTGAAACATCAGTCACTTTCCTTGACATCTTGCTTAGTGTTAATGACGACCGTCTTAGCACTAGTGTCCATTACAAACCTACTGACTCTCATTCTTATTTACTCTACTCGTCTTCTCATCCTAAGCACACTCTTAACGCTATTCCGTTCTCGCAATTTCTTCGTCTTCGTCGTCTGTGTAGTGATAATCTTGATTTTTCTGTTAAATGTTCTGAGATGCGTTTCTTCTTCCTTAAGCGTAATTATCCTGCTCATGTTATTGATCGCGCTATTCGTAAAGTTTCTACTATTGATCGTACCACCGCTCTCACATCTCACACTCGTCCCTCTAATGACCGCATTCCTTTCACTCTTACGTATCATCCTATTAACATTTCCATTAAGCCCATTGTTAACCGCAACTTTTCTCTGCTTGACTCTGATACCCGCACTTCTGCTATTTTCAACAACCGCCCTCTCTTTTCCTATAAACGTGATCGTAATCTCCGTTCTTTCTTGGTCAAGGGAGTTCTTCCCTCTAACAAAGAACCTGGTACTTTTCGCTGTTCTCGTAAACGTTGTTATACTTGTCCTCACATAGCCTCTCACACTTCTGTTGTCGGTCCCAAATCTACTGTTAAAATCACTGACCATTTTGTTTGTACCACTTCTAATGTTGTATATTGTATTAAATGTACCCGCTGTAATCTTTTATATGTGGGTGAGACTGGCCGCCGTCTTGGTGATCGCATTTGCAATCATCTTTATGATATTCGCAATAACGATCCTACCAAACCAGTTTCCCGCCATTTTAATCTAACTAACCATTCTCTTTCTGACTTCATTGTTTTCGGTCTTTCTTTGCTTAACGGCAACAATGATTGTCGCAAGACCAAAGAAATGCGGCTTATTCACCTATTGGGCACTCTTAGTCCCAACGGGATTAATGAACGCTTTATTTTCAACTAACCTTTCCTTTTGTCTTTTGATTGTTTGTTTTTGTTTCCTTGCCTACCTTGCTCTCATTGGTTTCTTTTGTCTTATTCTATCATATATACACTCCTTTCTACCAATTCTTTCTCTTTTACTCCGACGAAGGACTAGCGTCCGAAACGTCAGTAAGTTTTTTCATCTTTTTCACGGTGTATAATTTACCTTTTCATCATTACTGTTTCATTAGAAACACCGACGCAGCTCACACTAGTTTTAGCTAGTTATACCTTAAAATTATGCATTGCTGCTGTCTAAGTATTTTACGATGAGCAAAAGCTATAAAAGCCGAAATTCAGTACTAGGTATGAACAATAATCAAGCAATTTATCTTTGAGGTCGGATCTCTCTGTGTTTTTTAGTCTATACGTCCTAAATTTGGGCATAAATGTAACTCTTTTTAGAACTGAAGTTATATGGGCTTGTTTATAGTATCATATAGATCGTACCGACGCTTGTGTTTACGAGTTTCAAATTGTGATTCCTAAGTAACAGCATCCCAAACTAATGTCGAAAAAGAGCAAAGAAATACGATTAATTGCTTTCAATAATTATTAATCGACAAATATTAATATCAAAGCAAATTTCAGAACTGAACACCCAAAAAATATATTAAGGATGTAGTTGTGTCTGCTTAGAACAGGTTTCGCGAATGCCGAGCCCAAAATAACCCAAATTTCTCTGAATTAGAGAGTTTCGTACCAAGCGCTCATCGAATAACCCAAGCTGAATTTTACGAATGATTTAGCTTGATATTGAAAGGTATTATGGCTGGAATTTCAGATAAATCCGAACATCCGGGGCACATGAAAATGCGCTTTGCAAACTAAGGGTGGAATTTAAATATTTGAGAGCCCTAAAAGTGTAGTTTGCAAAACGTTCCTGTTCACTTGTTAGAACACGTTTCTCTATAGATATTTTAGCTTAAAATAATCATTAATCTTTCCTTTACCGTGTTCCAAAAGCAGATCTTCTCTAGTTTGCTTCATTTTTAAACGCGTCATCGCCTTTCCCAGACCTTTTCCATTTTCCTTTTCCATTTTCACCTGGGATTTAGACTGAAATGAGGACGCAGACGGCCTAAATCGATTTTCACGATATTCTCATAATAAAAGTGTAATCATTTAAAATGAACATCAGTACATTTATTTGGGTGGTATTCCACATCTTTGGACCAGATATGAACAAAATCGACTAGGCCGCCGCATGTTTGATTTTTACAGACATTGCCTCTTTTAAAATTCAGTTTGATATCCTTCCGCCCCACTACGCTTGAACTGTCGTATTAACCAAGGAGCGGATATTTTTTTAATATTCTTTCATTCCGATTAAGTTTGTTCGTAGCTTTTCATTTTCTTTAAAGAAAAATTAACGACTCACATTCAAAAAAGCTTAAACGTGTCTACTTGTGCTTTACACTCTTAGAAACGCAGATATACCTATTTCAAATATAGTTTGCCTGTAGTCTCCAACTACATAAATAGTCGAGCCTTCGTACACATTGACTCCAACATACGTATTTATTAGCTCCAGCTTGACAATTGTTCGACAATTACGCGGAAGATTGTACGATTCGCTACAACAAACAACTTATAATTAATAAGCTTCACAAAAGGGGCAAATAAAAAGGAAAAAGAAAAGAAAGGAAACTACTTACAAGTTAATAATGCACGCTCGACTGATTCTTGATGTTAAATATTTATGGCGCCTGCGAGGCCTCTAGTCTACGGAAATTCTTAATCTTACATTGCCATCGCCAACGGCGATAAGCAATAGGCGAAAAGCAATAGAAGATGGGTGTATCCAAGATCCAAGAATAGCTCAGAATGAGTCTTGTTTCTGCTTCTTAATCTCGTCAAGAACATGGGCTTAGTGTTGAGATTCATTCAATGTCCTTTGTATTCAACGAAACCGTTTCCATGTGGAATCGCCTTTCGCCTATTCTTCGTTTGCAACCACGTGGATATTGCTGGTGCCAGAATATTTTTCGGTTCCGATCAAAAACCAATCCTAATGACCATGCAGAGCCACCAATAATGAAACTTTGAGCTACAAGTTCGAGTATTAGAGCATTTCTGAAACGAGCTATGGTCGAATGAAGTTTCCGATTTTATAGTGCAAATGCCGGTATGGAGGCCAATTTTTAAAAAAATATTTCACGCAGGCAACAATATCAAACTCACTTTAGACATACATAAATAGAAATTAAGACATTTTAAACACTAAAAATGTTTCATTTAGCGTTTTTTTTTTTTCTTTTTGTTTTTTATGACTTTTCAGACCCGTAAGAAGCGTAAGGTGAGAATTACATGAAGAAAGTCAAATTTGCACAACTCGGAAATGAAA
This sequence comes from Actinia equina, assembly GCA_011057435.1. Taxonomy (NCBI): domain Eukaryota; kingdom Metazoa; phylum Cnidaria; class Anthozoa; order Actiniaria; family Actiniidae; genus Actinia; species Actinia equina. The sequence goes on from WHPX01000264.1 coordinate 32,221, forward strand.
TGGCAAAACGAATCAAAATTTTCTACGCTTAGTCACAACATAGTTCTCTAAAACATATCAAAGAATCGAGTTTATAGCACTCATAATTAATTTTAAGTTGTTATTTTCTAGGACTATGACGTCACGTGCAAACGAAGAATCGCCTTTCGCAATGACAACCTTTTTTGAAGTAGCTGAAACCATCCCAGCCAAATAAAGTGGTCAACCCTGCCACCAGGGTCTTTCTATTTTTGAAAATAATCCTGTTGCGTGTGGCTAGTGCTGAAAAGCAGCGCAATACACAAACTATGCTTCATTATGCATATGCTTTTACCCAAAGGCCTTACCGCGTTCAGTCAAATCAATTATGAACCACCTAACATTTTGGACAAAGAATACCGAAACCAACTGGATAAATTATCACCTTTCGTTTAAGGACGCACGGAGTTCGAAACAGCCATTAAAGCAAATAGCTAGGTGTTTTCGAAATAAAACAAAACACTACGAAAATGAGACAACAATGAAATTGAAAATGAAAACATGGATTCTCCATTGTTTGTACGTTAGAGTGTATTCATGTTGCTTTAATTGCTGCGCATTTCTTTATACGCTTGCTGCGCATCACAAGCCACCAGCCTCTTAGTAGCTTTTTCTATTCTTGCTTCTCGGTACAGCATCGAAATAAATAGAAGTTAGAAACAAAGATTAAATATAACAGACAACCATGATGGAATGTATGTCTAATGAGTATGTCTTATTTTACTCTCAGGCTCATTATCATGTTAAGCTATATTGGTTATGTTTAATTAATGGTATAGAAACATCGTAGAACAAGCTTTAAATCTGAAAACTGTCTATCATGTTTTGTGATATGAATTTGAACATCTTGGGGAAAAAAGACATTCAAAGCTAAGAACATACTTAACCAGAATGAAAAAAACAAAACAAAACAAAAATGATCCTTAGTTAATACAAGAGAAACGTCGAGGCGGGAGGGACATCAAACAGAATGAAATAAATCTTTAGGTAATGTTAGAACTAGTTCAAAAATATTAATCAATTAACGACTGATATTCAAAATAGTTTCATAAATAAGCTGATAATCACGAATATTGTACTTCTAAATTTGTCGCATCGTAAGCCATTTTCCGGCCTGCATAGCCGCCCCTTTTATAGGGATTAGTTGAGGCACAAATGGAAGGTATCGCTTAAGTCTTAACAGCGTTTTAGGCAATGAAAAATCGCCACATTTTTGAAAATCAGCCAATGACATAAAGACAAATAGTGATGATACGTAAATTCGTTTTCCCGAAGTTTGGATTTTCACACTAGTCTTGTTTGGCCACTTATAAGAAAGGAACAAGCCAAGTAGAAACAAACAAAGTAGTACTAGATAGATGAGGCAATGCGCCATATGGGATGGGCTCGTGGGATTGCCAGCTCACTAGATACACTGTGCTGACGAGGCCCAATACAGGCCGAAACAGCTGTCCACAGTTTCTAGTTGAGCTGGCTCATTTTTTTACGCGACTTGAAGTTGTGAAAGAATTGTATGGCACTCTTCTTCAGTCGTTTCATCTAAGGCTTGTATGGCACTCTCCTTCAGTCGTTTTATCTAAGGCTCTTAATTTACCTATTACGTATGTCCTTTTTTGATATCCGAGCCCATCCCACATGGCGCATGGCCTCATCTATCTAGTACTAATGGGTCTCACGACCACTGCAATCAAGAAAGCTAGAAGTGAGATAGTGGCATCTCTTGGTCTCAATGACCCATTTATAATTGAAAGTAACCCTGACAAAAGTAATATCTATTTTGCTTCATGAAGAAGGACAGATCGTGAGGAAACAAAGTTTGCAGAGACTTTTGATGCCTTAATTACAGATCTTAACAGGCATAAACTTGATTGCCCTTTGACTACTGTCTTTGGTAATCTTGAACCAATTTCAAATTGTTTTGCATAAATGAATGAGGAAATGGGGAAAAGACAATAACACCCCTTAGGGTCTTTAGAAATGGCAAGTAACAGGCTTTTTACACAATACCATGCGCAATATCCTGTACATGAGAGAGAGAGAGAGAAAGAGAAAGAGAAACTTGTTGATGGTTTACTTTCTGTAAGCTCAAAGCTGATAATCATATTTGCAACTATTGTATTGCTTTTGGGATTGGCCTTGATTTGAGAAATATAAGAAATGTCATTCACATAGGGGTGCCATATACACTGGAAGAATATTTCCAGTAAGCTGGGAGAACTGGGCGTGATGGCCTACCCTCCAAGGCAATCATTTACTATAATTCACATGATATATCCAGAGGGGAAAAAAAATTTTCGGAAGTGATGATAATGTATGTCACTGCCCAAAAATGTAAACGTCAAATGATCTTGAGTTACTTTGGCTTCCAAGAACCACAAAGAGCCGGGCCTGAACATGATTGCTGTGATTATCATCAGCAGTTAAGTAACTGTGATGACTGTATAAATAGAAGTGTTGCATACTGTGGAATTTGTTAGGCAAAATACGACTGGACTGCTTTACTGGAGCAGCAGTAATGGGGACACGCGGAGCGCCGGCATTGCTAAAAATCACATATCGAAAAACATCAGGGGGGGGGGTGGGGTTTTTGGAGTATTTAAGTGCCCAGTAGGGGTCTTGCGCGATCCGCCGACAGCCGCGATAAGTCCCTTACTGCTGCTGTGTCGGGTAACGCAAACGGAGGTAAAATATCTTATAAATATACGATGCACGAATGTAAGAAGTTCGTTTACGACTTTTGCATAATGTGTCTAAGACCTAAAGTTAACATACCAAAGCCAGAACCTTTTTGGTGTTGTGGTAAAAAAATGCAAATAGAAGATGACACGTCAGCACAGTGTTACGAGTGTGGTAAGAATATTCGTAATGCCGTACCAAATGCTACCAGAGAGCAGTATTACGCCAATGGAGGTCGTAAGAAAACGCCATACAAAAGAATAAAATACTTGAGAGACTGGATGAGTTACATTCAAGGTTTACATCCGGTATATTTAGACGACGAAGTAATGGAAAGAATCATAGGTCATTTAGAAGAACCAACGCCACAAAGCCTACGGAAAACGCTGAAAAAACTAAAACTAGGGAAATATTACAAAGCTATTCCCTATCTTTTGTCTGAAATTACCGGTAATTCTATTCCTGAGGTTTCTGATATGAGCAGAGCCGAGTGGATGTTTTGTCGGCTGGATAAGGATATTCCTTATTATCCTGACGTAATTTACGAAATATTTTACAAAATAAACCCCAACCACCCTCTGTTAGGTTGGATTCCAAGAAGATAGTGGATCTTATGGCATAAGACGATTTATATTACGCGTACTGACGTTCGATATGCAAATAGAATCCTGTCACGCTCTTTTCAAAACTGATGTCTAAGCGAGTTTTCTTTGAAGCTCTTCCTTTGCTTCTTGGTAGATCTTTTTGCGAGATTCCTCGGTTAAATCTTTGACGATTGTTTTTTTATTTCTGATGTCCATCTTTAATTTCTCGTATTTTTCCTCTTCGGCTAAGATAAGCGAGAATTCTACATCGTCTATCTTTCTTCGGCTAAAGGAACTCCAACAACTATTCCCGGCCCTGTAAGTGAAGTAGCAACGCCAGTGCCTGTTAATGCTACGGACATGGATCCTGTAGTTATCGCAATTTTATGTAGCGTACTTCGGGCTCTCACGTATTTCTTTCTAACGTTTTCGTAGTGTTTTGCCTGCCCTTCCAAGTAAGCCAGAATTAAATTCGCTTTATTCAAGCGGAAGTTTTCAGCGTTTAATTCGTTTGGGACCTCTTTGGGAAGTTCAGGATAAAGTGGAGGTGCCGATGGTATAACATCCTTTATATATACTAATGTACGACGCTTTTGGGAATGATATTGAGGAGCAGCCACATCATAACAACAGGGATTATGCTAACTGGAGGGCATTTAGGAAGGTGTTTCCGCATGCAGACGCCAGTAAGTTCGAGCGTAGGCCTGATGGTATTTACTTTAACGGCTCCAGAATGTATAGCAATGCCGACTTGGAGCCGAAGATGTCCGCCAAACATCCTAAGACGCTAGAACCAAATTTCCCAAAGAATCTATTACCGGTAACAGAGGATTACCCATTTTACAACAACAAAGGCGGAGCGGAGGACTTTGCTAAGATGGTTACGTCCTTAGAAATCCCCGTGGGTCCTACGACTTTTAAGACAAAAGTAAGAGACATCTTCAGAGAGACTCGGATGAAGCACACGTCGGGAAAAGAATCCAGAGAATGGTTATCAGGCCCCAGCATGCGATATTGGCCGCAGCAGTTAAACTTTGCTGTCTGGGCTGCTACTAAAGGATGTGGTATAGCCGCGGACATGCTTCATATTCCTTTTCTGAGATTTCATGTTGCTTTTACTATTCGTAGAATATTGTATGAGCTAGGCGCGCCTTTACCGGGTGATACTGTCTTTAACCCAAAGGATAACAAATATGACAAAGTCGCATGGGAGCGATTAAGAAATGAATTTAAGCTTACCAACCCTGACTTTCGCAACAAAGAAGGTGCCGCCCACGGTCTAGGAGAGACTTACACTTATGGTTCGTATGTCGGAGCCAGCATAGAAAGTCCCGGCATGGGATTTCCCAGCTCCTTCGAATTCTCAGACTTAGGAGGCAGCGGAACAAAAGGAAATTTAATTTATTTCATAGAGAGTAAGGAGAAGTATCCATGGGCGCCTTTCTTTGCCGCGAAGGGCATTGGTCTAAAGAATCTCGCAAGAATTAATCGAAGCATCGAAGCCTTCGTCTACTGTGTCCTAGGAGCCCAGGTTAGCACTCGCAGCCCCATCGTAGATGCCAGTGGTGCGTCGCAGGAAACACAACAAGTATTCCTTGTGCTCTTCGAAAGCGCCGTTATTGAGAATGAGATCTCTAAATCAGTTCAAAGATATCAACTCGCGGTGCAGCAATCAAAGGTTAGACTGGATTATGCCTTGTCACCCGGTTGTTGGTTAATGCCAAGTAATTTGGTTATTAACGCCAGTTCTGTTGTGGGTTACAACAACAAACTACAGCGAGCAACCAAAGACATGAAGTTTGGGGTGAATGACGTGAACTCTGACACTCTTAGGAACATCCCCCATTTCGTGGAGAAGCCAAAGAAGGAGCACGTAGAGAAGCCACACGAAACACCATAAAAAACTGTAAAAAAGAAGATACTGCCCACGATACCTGAGGATAATGACCATAACTTACTAAAAGCCGGCTTAACAGCCGCAAGCATTGGTCTGAGTTATTATATATGGCGATGAACAACCCCTACGTAGCTGGAGTAGATTGTGTCTATACGACTTACACAGGTGAGGTAATATACAGACAGGCATCTTGGGTTGATGTCACTGGGATGTCCGTAGACTTGAACTACTCAGGAAAGAAGTTAATCCTTTGTAGTATTTGCATTAGCACGAACAGTCACGCCAACGTCGGCTTCAGGTTCCTGGATGAGAATGGCATACTGCAGCCTATGCGTGTGAAAACGAACAACAGGGAGCCCGTACATTTCTCCGTAGAGCCGAACCCCCAAAGCGCTGAGAATATTTCCGTTTGGACTTTCCATACGGTCGCTGATTGTCACGGAAAGGTAAAGCTGCAAGTACGCGCAGACGATACTGGGGACGTTTGTGTAAATAGCATACAGGATCAGAGAGATACGGCTTATAATCACGCCACCATTAGCACTTTAACGGTGCTTAGTCTCTAGAAGGGAGTTTATTTCCTGAAATATATGAATCCGCACTTGAGCGAAACACATTACGTTTACCGTCTAGACGAAAAGGCTTACGATGAGGGTAATAAGTGGCTCGATACCGGAATGTGGGTTGAAGTTGGGAGTTTTGCGTTAGTTATTTGTACCATTACCATTAACACGGGATCGGGTGCGAACGTGGGGTTTAGGCTTGTCGATGAGAATAACCATCCATTGCTGCCTTATAGGACGAAAAATAATACTAGGAGCCCAGCCCATTTCTCATCGGAGCCCCCTCCAGTAAGCGCAGAAGACCTAACGCCAGTAACGTTTCATATGATAGTCAATTGCAAATATGCGAAGCTGCAAATGCTCCCCAATGATGGCTCCGTAAGGATAAGTGGCTTTGCGAGCCATAAGCCACTTATCATATGGTGTCATACTTTGGTGTCATAAGCCTATTAGCACTATGAGCGTCCTGCCGCTAGCACCAAATTATCAAGGCGGCGCGAATACTATCTTTACTTATCCCCAGTCGAGGATGCCTCGGATGTCCGACGATGATAAGCCTCCAGTAATACATAAGGATAAGCCTACACCTTCATCTTCTTCAAAAGAACCACGCCGATAGCGACGACTAAGATCCAAATGTTATTCCCCACGAACTTTAACAGTTCTCCGCCGGTTCTAAGTACCAAACTAAGAACGCTACCAAGCAGCCCCGGTAAAGAGGCTGCCATCTTTTTACCCAAGTCCGCCAGCCCTTTGCCTGCTGCCCTTACACCTGCGCCCGTAGCCTTAAGGGAGCTAAGGATCACACCCATTAGGAGCCGGAGACCACTTTTTTTTGCACAGGTTTCCCGCAGTGCCAAACAATAGGTTGTGGTTTTTGGTTTAGATATCTGTCATCGCATGTAATTAGAAATAGCGTCATAATCGCTTGGGATTATATATGATGGTGTTAGGAAACATGGCGGTGTTAACAGCTTAATAGTGCTTTGTACAAACACCAGATTCAATAAATACTACCAGATCTAACTACGTCAGAGACTGGTTTAATTATAAAGTAGTTTAAGCGGATTAACCTATAAATGGAAGTTCCTACTATATTTGGTTAATAGGGTACCTTTGGCGCCGAATTCAAGATTGTGCTTCGAAGTTCTTTAGTGTCATTTCACGATGCCTTCCACACTGGAGGGTTCGCGACCGCCTCTAATTCGTATTTATCCTAGTTTTCCCACCAAGAAAACCTGGTACTTAGTAGAGTCAAATCATGGAATATCGAAGTGCGAAAGTTGAAGAATCTTGCGATTGCAATAACTTTCCCTGAAGAATTTCGGTTTGATGTCGATCCAAGCACACTGAGGACCAAAGATGGCTTTCCCGCCAATAGTGATCCTCGTCGGCGTTCCAATCTTGCAATCGGTACGCCTTTTGCTTTCTTTGGTTTGATGTTCATCAGGATCTCCGCGTTTTGTAAGGGAGACCTCTCGATTTTTCAAAAAGCTATAGATGCATTTGATGTGATGGAGTTAGATAAAGGATCGTACCGCCATAATGACAACAAAGAAAGCGCGCCAAATTCTACAGAGAGCGATGACGACTCTACGTGTTCATTCAGTTCCTTGGACAACACTAGTAGCACGAGTAGTAGCTTTTCTCCATCAATCACTTCTACGCCTATGGTGAAGACTAAAACCCTGAAAAGAATTACTTCTGGTTCTAGCGGTGAGCTTAATATATCTAGTGTTGAAGACAGTCTTCTCCGGCCACCAACCAAAAAGCGTAAGATTAGAGCACTAGCTAAGGAAATCGTCGAGAAGATCAACAGTGTGTGCCAGGAAAACAATGAAGATTTAGCCAAAGCTCTGGCTTATTGCTGCATTAATGACCCCCTAAATCCGCCATCGGCAGCAAGGGTGACAATTCAAGACGTTCTTCAAAAAGTTTCTGAAGTAAAAGGTCCCAAGAAGGCCTTTGAAATGTTGACACATAAGAAAACTTGGGAAAGCAGGCTTCAGTGCACCAGAGTGCCCGACTGGAAAGTTCTTCTTTTTAAGATTCAGGGACGTGTCTCAGACAATGGTTGGCAGAGTCTTACAAACCTGACAAACCTTTGCAGGACAAATGTAAGTATAACCTAATAAGTTCCTAAGGTTTAATCATAAATTTAGAGAAAAAATAATGCTATTGGAGAGAGAAGAGGCAGAAGGTGTGCGAGTCATTTTTCTTTTTTTACTTTTGGCAGAAAAAAAGTGATACGGGAATACTTTTGAGCAGGAGTCAAGTCAAAGCTATGAAGGCAATGGTATTTGAGAACATCAAAGATTTGTTCAAGGTTCAGAAAATCCCCTCCAAAGTTGTAGGATACCAGATTAATCTACAGCCTGTGATTGTTTGGAGCATAAGGGAAATGAAGCTGCTTGGAAAAGCTACAGAGAATAAAATATGTTTCAACCTAAAGCTTGATGGTCGCCCATTTTATGGTAAAACATTGAGAAACATTCAAAAAAATATACACATTTTTGAAAGCTTAAAGTTGATAGTAAGCAAAAACTTTAATGGAGGTCATGAATGCTATGTTTGTTATGTAACCAACATCCTATTCCTCAATATGGTTCGATTTTTGTCATATAAATACCCTGTACTTACAAAGTGCAAAAAGAAAATACTGTTACAACTTTAGAATATGCATATGAAAACAAATTCATGAGAATTATCCATGAAACTGTACCAATCTTATGATATCTTAGGAAGACAACAAGTATTGGTTGGGATTGCTCCACTTAAATCCCCAGTACTGAAGAACCAGAGTTGCAAAGCAGTTTGCCCATTAGCAATATCGAACTGCAAAGAAAACAGGTATAATTATCATTTTATGTGACTAGTTCAATTCTTTCAAGATAGGGTATATGGCTATGATGGTGGTTTAGAAGATATTGCATCATTTATACTTTAGAATATATATAAATCCTACTCCTATACTAGTATAAGTTGTTTTTTTAAGGAATGATCTTAAAGAGCTATTAAGAGACATTATCAAACAGAAAAAAGTCCTGAAGTCAAATCGAATAACAGTTGATGGAAAGAAATATGATGTCACATTTACTGGTATTTGTAATGTTACAAGTCATGATGCTTGTTTTTTCTTCACTATGATTCTCAAGGTTCCGTGAACTTGGACTTAACTTATTGTGGTTTTTCAATGCTAGCAATAAAGATATATCATTATTTCTTTAATGCCTGCAGTGAAATCTGGCATTGAACATTAACAAATTTAATCCATAATAATTGCTATAAACGTTTAACCATTTTTTACATGATTACCTCAAAAATTCTTTTCATAGTCACTCTTGATCTCAAGGCTCTCTATCTCCTTTTGGTAAAGGATGATGATGAAGGATTTGTTCTTGGTGACAAAGGGAAAGAAATCGAGTTTTGTTTTCTTTGTGAAGCTCTTCGGGCAAGTATATACGACTGATTGTTTTAGCTAAATTCTAAAATAGTGTACTGCATTTGCTCATCATTTCATCTGATATTGACACCTCAAGGGAATACATATTACAATTGCTTCCAAAAAATTGACTAACCTACAATTTATTTTTCTTGTTCATTTGTAAAAAATATAACAGGGAAGAAAGGCTTGTAGGGCAGAGCTCCACCATGAACTATCATAGAAGTGTTATCCTTGGATCATGATTCGCTTTTTCTGGAATATATTAATTATTTTGTTAATTAAGTTTGAATTTAATGCTGGTTTTTGGATTTAGGGCTGCAAGTGTAAGCTTGGCAATATGAAAGTATGCAAAGAACACTTCAATGTTTCCAAAGCCAACATAGGAAGGTAATTAAATCAAAGTATTACACAGTAATAATATATTTAGTGAAATATTTAATTCAGATGCAAAAACATGTGGAAAAAAATCATTTATTTGACCAATATAGTTGCTTTCCTTTGAAAGCCTTATGTATTTGACATACACCTAGTTGTAAGAAGGTTGTCATAGGAAGAAAAAACTTTTGTAATTTAGAGAGAAAGGAGTATGATTAAAAAACAAAAGAAAATCACTGAAGCTGAACCCTTTTCTTTGTCTTTTAATTATATTCACTAAATTAAAAAGTGTTTTTTTCATTACGACCTTCTTGCACCTAGGTATATGTCTTGCATGGGCATATTTAAATAATGGCTGGTCAATACATAATATGAGTCAAAAATAGGATTTTTCAGTCATGTCTTCAAAATGCCAGACATTTTGTTTAATCTTTTTCTAGTGAATCACTAACTTGTCAGTCAGTCAAAAAATTATTTCAAGTCTTGCATGTTTTCCATAAATATGGAGGCAATGTTTGTAAATTTCAATCGTTCAATCTCATTTAGGTATTTAAAAATTTTTCAATGAAGTGTATGAATCCTTTACTCTTTATTTTATTGATTTTGTTATTTAAGTTTCAAAGGGATCAGAGATGATCTTACATTCCTATTTGATGAAGACTTGACTTCCATAAATATCTGTGCTCTTCACTGCGAGATGAGGAACACAGAACAGCTTTTGCGTTCTGTGGGTTTGCTCTCCCATGAAATTGGTGCCCTAGAAGGCTACAACAAAGAGTTAAAGAAATTTGATCCAGAAAGTTTTACTAAAGATAGAATAACCATCAAGCTACAACAAGGACAGGAGACCAGAGTAGAAAAGAACAATGTGAATGTCGCTTCTTTTTCAGGTAAGTATAAGGACTAATAAATTAACCCTTTGTACTTATTTTTCATTTTCTAGATACTCATACTTTATTAGGTACTAACTTCCCTGATTTTTAATAGGGCACACTGGAAAGAAGTTCTTAGCAAATTGTGAGAGCATTGTTAAAGCAGCCCTGCCTGTTGACAAACTGCAAGAAAGATTCCAAGATCCTCAAGTGGCAAGAGACTATATTCTTGAAAAAGTCAGGTTTTGTCAGGAAATGATTGAGGTAAAAAAAATCTTAATTAATCATGGGGGCTCACAGATGTTACTTGTGCTGTACATGACATTATACATGCATAGTAAAAAGTATCCACTTCCAACACACAACAGTCTTTCTCAAGACTACAATCATATGTCACCTTAAGATGATCGCATAAAACTTCCACTATTAACTTCTATTTAAGTTAATAAGGGATGCGTATACCAGAAAAATAAGGTAGTTCATTTATATAGAGTCTGCCTTATTGATGTTCATCTATTCATATAATATTTATTATTTCTACTGAATCTCAACCTCCATCCAAATATGAACAGTATTACGTGAATTTAAGAAGAAATGGGAAATATGTCAGAGACTTTGGGACTTATCAAGAAGAAATATCTATCTCTGGTTCAGGTAATTATATGTTCAAATTATAATAACACAAAATAATAAGAGTTAGTGACTTAATAAGGGTTTTCAAATAATTATGTCTGTAATGATAATAAAAACAATTTTCACCTCATTTGGATTTTGGATAATACTTACCTTCTAAACTATATATGTATATATCTCAATGAATAATTCACCAATTAAATCACTTGCCTTCATTGGATTTATATCTATTAATAGAACATTCAAAACAATTATTAATTATGCATTATTTATATATGTTCACAGCTGTTGGGGAAAAATTAGAAAAGAAAATCGATGAATGGGAAAAAGAATTAAAGGAAATTGAAATTAAGTATATGGAGCTACACACTTCACCTTCTGCTGAACCTATGAAGAAGAAAAGAAAGTCCAAGAAGAAGAAAAAAGAGGACTTTCCTAAAGCTGTGACCAATCTTGATACGACAGAACTCAGTCTATATGTTTCAAACCTTGTTGTCAAGTATCATGTTAGGGCATTGCTATAAACATTTTATTATTACGAATAGCTGAAAAAGTTTATTAAATTAGAACTTGAATATTGTTGTGTTTTCTACAGGTCTGCAAAGAGTATAGTGAAATTGCACAGAAAATGCGAAGCAAAGAGTACACACTGGAGCAAGAGCACAAGATTGATAAGTTGGATATAAAAGTAAAATTGAAGTCAATATTATACATTTTCTTCTATTTATCGCTTTTTATTCTTGTTTACTCCCTTTTTTCCTCTTTTTGTTGATAACGTTTTCATCATTAACGTAGTTACATTTCTCACTCATTGCATCTTAAGTTCTTAGTGCTGCATCGCTGAGTATTATAATACTCAGGGTTGGACCACTAGAACTTAAGACTTGATGAGGAGTTTCATTTGTTGGGTGGGGGATTTTCAGCTCGCATGAATTTGTCTATTTGTTATCTTTTTGTTTGTGTGTTGTTTTTTTTTTTGGCACCAAATTTAACTTTTTCCCCTACCTGTCACTGTTTCATGTAAATATCGAACGCTTTTAATTTTCATCAATCTCCAGTGCAAGGAATGGGGTTTTTTGCTTAGAGAACTTTTTGGTCCCAACCTTGGAAGTGGTGACTATGGACACATCGTGGTAGAGCATGTCCCAATGCTCATGAGAGTTTTTCGCTCACTTAAGCAATATACCAATCAAGGACTAGAGGCTGCTCACTCATACCAAAAGACAATATACTCGAGATCAACTTCCCATGATGGTGATGGTTATGCCTCTTCATGTAAGCTCATTTGGTTTTTTTTTATGAAATCGCACATAGATTTCCATTGTCTGTTCTCTTATTGATCATAGATGACGTCTTAAAATGTTCAAAACTTGTAAAAAAACTGTACGGAATTATCAAATTCTGACATAAAAGTTGTCGTACAGTGCAAAATTGTCAAGTATATTGTGTTTCTCTAAGTCCTGATTGGGCGAAATCCTTCAAACTGAATTGTTAATGAACCGTGCATGTCCTTCACACTCTGACCGAAAAATATGTAAACATTTTACATGGCTCTTTCTAGTAATTTTCGAACTGTATACTTTCTTTGACAGTGGAACAAATTATCGTGAACTTCTACTCGGAAAAGATGCTATTCTATCGCCTATGCTTCCGTGAAGCGCAAAAGTGTTTTCGATTGGTGGTAAGCACATTAAATAAACATTGAAATCTTCTTGATCCCCAGCTATTAATCTGACGTTAATTTGCATTTGTAGGTTATTTTTATATAACTATTGTTATGCTTTGGTGCTTTTTTTATTTCCTATATAGGTAAGCATAAGGTATTTCATTTCCGAGGCTGTGGATGGAACTTCAAGGATTCAAAGCCATGTAGTTCGTGGACAATCGAAGATAAGAAGTGGATATCGGCCATGGATTCTCTCTTTACAGATAACTTTGGGGCTGATCATCTAACATATTGCTTTGTTGACAGGGTTTGCACAATCGCAAAACCAGTATCGTGTAGTTATAACCATGCTAACTGGGAGAATCATTATGCAGAGAAAGTTGCCTCAATTAAGCTTAAACCCATTCGACAAGGACGACGGGAACATGGAAAGGTTAAGAAATTAAACTTAACCAAGAAGGTACCAACAAGTTCCAAGAAAGCAGTAGGGACGAAAAAAAGCTCCAGTGAAGGGGATAAACCTACAAATGCAAAGATATCACGCAGCAAAATACCAAGCACAGAAACATCCTCATCCTGCACATTCATGCCAACTAGTAAGACTTTTCCCCAGACTTTTTACTCCCTCACTTAATCAGAATTTTAAGACTTGTTCAAATTCATGTATTTTTACAGGCCCTTTAAAAGGCAGATGTCTTTATCCTGATCTTCAGAAATGCCTATCCACTGTCTCACGTGGGGAGCAAGCACACATGGTTCTTCCACCTGTAAAATCAAACCTTTCAACTAATGACATAGAGGTTGTTTCCAACCCCCAAGTCATTTCAGACCCTCTGGAACTACCATTTCGTCCATCAGAAGATATTGTCCTTGCTTCCCAATCATTGCTTAACAAGGCAAACAGCAATAGTAATGATGGTAACACCAAGGTTCAAGCAATAAAGATTGCTAACTTGGTTATGATGGCATTTGTAATCATGATTATTATGAATATTACATCAGCCATTCACAAAGCAAAATAATATTGTATGATATTAAGATTTTAATTTTTTACAACAACAATATTAGGAAACTTCAAGGAGAATACCCTATCTTTGTGGTCAAAGGCTTGCCAAACTAATGAGGTAAAACATCAGGTTGTAGCAGAACGCGATTGGCTAAGAAAATTGGTTGGCATCCTGCCTAGCCTCCAGCTTGACGCTGTTCAATCAGTGCTTCTCGATTCCAAGTCTGACAGAGTCTTGCTGCAGTCTTGTGGAATGTCTATGGATACAATTGACTTTGCTTCTTTAGCGTGTGAGAGATATGTAACAGGATTTTGTATTAATGTCATATGTATGAAGTTTATTGAAGAGGCCCATCAGCAGGGTATCAACAGCACTATATTCCTTCCAAGCACCACACAGATTTGGATAACAACAGATGAAAATAACATTCAAAGGAAACTTCGACTGTATGCCAAATCTACTAATCCCCAGCTTCTAAGTAAGATATTGATACCCATTCACATGCAGCAGTGTCATTGGGGTTTAATGTACCTGGATCTAACTAAACAGCAGTTATTCTTTGACGATGGCCTTAACTGGAAACCCCCAAGTGATCTACCAGCTATTGCAAAAAATGTCCTGAAAGGCCTTAAGATATTATTCCCACAAGTTAACTCTATGGCTATTGAAAACTGGAACCTGAAAGCACAACGATTTGGCATGCCATCCCAGCCAAAAGTAGGCGAAGGTTCAGGAAGCTGTGGTATTGGCGTAATTATGTCCACAAGAGATATTGTTCAGAACCCTAAACCAGAAAATCCAAGCTTTCAGTGGAATTTCCAGAAGATGGGCAGCCACCGTATTGCACTGACGTACAAAGTTATCACTTGGATATGAAAAAGCTTTGTACGTGTTGCCTCTGAGAGCAGTGGAATTACCAGGTGCTTCACCTGGGTCACCTTTACTCTGTCACTAACCAGATTTTTTGTTCTGCTTTCTAGGTGTTGTCGCCCGAGAGCAGTAGAATTACAAGGTGTTTCGCCCGTAATTCTTTGACTAACAACATTTTTCATTCTGCTTTCAAGGTGTTGTCGCCCGAGAGCAGCAGAATTACTAGGTGTTTCGCCCGTAAATCTGTGACTCAGCTTTCCAGGTGTTGTCGCCCGAGAGCAGCAGAGTTACTAGGTGTGGTCGCCCGTAAATCTGTGACTCAGCTTTCTAGGTGTTGTCGCCCGAAAACAAAAGAAATTACAAGGTGTTGTCGCCCGTAATTTCTTTTACATGCTACCCATAAATGACTCAGTTATGCGTATACAAATAGCCTCTGCTGAGTAAGTCAGATCTGCAACCTTCTCGAGGTGGGTGGTGTTATCTATCTGCATAATTACAATGCTATGTAGTATAGAACAAATGCAGGCTGGCACAAATTAATCAATCGTATTTTGATATTAAAAAGATTTTTATAAAAATTGAACTTCATTATGAAATATTTCCTTGTGCTTTCAAGGTGTTGTCGCCCGCAAGCAGCAGCATTACCAGGTGTTTCGCCCGTAATTCTGTGAAAGACAACATTTTGTAGTCTTTTTTTTTTAAATCTTAAAATTATAACAGTTTTGTTTGGCACTGATGAAAAATTAAAAATTGAACTTCATTATGAAATATTTCCTTGTGCTTTCAAGGTGTTGTCGCCCGAAAGCAGCAGCATTACCAGGTGTTTCGCCCGTAATTCTGTGAAAGACAACATTTTGTAGTCTTTTTTTTTTTTTATCGTAAAAATTGTACCCTTAATATATATCATCATTAATGATGTCAAAAGTCGCTTCTCACAGTCACAAAACTACGGTAAAATAATATTTTATTGTTATATTACATTGTTCAGCGCATGGATGTGTCAAAAAGCGTCTTAGGAATAGTATCAACCTCAAATAGCCGTTTATTTACACACTACGCTATCTCTTTTAGTAGTTCTTCGAAAGAAAAATTTCAATCTCCCGTACAATAAATGTCTTAAATGGAAACCTTATTGACAAAAAATCGTAGACATAATTTGCCAAATTTTGAGTTGTAAAGTTGTGGCCACCACTGTAGCTCAAATTCACGGGTGGCGCGCCCTTCTCCTTCATTTATAATAATCGCGCTACGGAATGTTGGTGTTGTGCGCATAACCGAATTTGCTCGACTTTTGGCACGCTCTAAGGCGACTCTAGGATCTACGAGCACTTTATCCTGTGTGTCAATCTCGATTTCGTTCAAAAATGCAGATCGTAGTTTTAGCTCTGTCTCCTTTTGTTCCCTCAACAAAGCAACTAAAGGTTCCACTTCAAAAATCTTGTAAGTGAATTTCATTGTCTCTGTAGACAAGAAAGGTTGTCGCAAATGTCTCGTCATCGTCGCACTATAGAGTGGAACTTCCATCTTCCACAGGATGTGATGGAAGTATCTGTCAGGCGTCTGGTTTATTTCAATGCGGAACCAACCTCCTTCAAATAGAAAGACATTTTTATATCAATTCATGTCACGATAGAAAGTAGAATAGTCGTAAGTATTAAACATGCAGGTCATTTATTTTTAATTATTTGCCAGGAATTCATTTGCGTTTGGATAGGCTTGTAAGAACGTTGCGCATTTGAACAATATTGCATATTTTAGGTGAGTCATACGAACTGATACTCACACAGATTATATATATATATATATAATTATATGTACCTGGGAATTTAGGATGATGGGCACCATTAATTCTTTCTGTAACAGCACCCAACCACTCTTTATAACCATTGAAGTGTGCACCAGCACGTAGTTTTGTACCTCGCGGAATATCCACCTCGTGGCCATTCGGGTGATAGAAGGTTACTTTCTGGCGTCGTGCAACTCCATGCTTAGTCAGTCGGTGCTTTTCTAAGGTCCTTAAGTTAAGGAATGTCCTCATACACCGGTCACAAGATGTCGAACAAGTCATTTGTGTTCCACGCGTGAGCAATCGAAGAGGTTTACGGTCAAAGATAGGGAAACAAAAGCAGCAATGCCTGCAAATCTAGTAGTGTTAAAATAAAGGAGGGGTTTAATGAAACCGCACTTCCGCTCTTCCCATGGCAACCAAACATTTAATTTTGCTCAAGCTGAAATATCTTCTATTAACTATATAGTCAAACGGTACGCTCGAAACTGGAGCATAAATTGTTCCCCACCTAAAAATCGTTTTGTTTCGTAAAAAAAGTTTTCAATGGGAAATGCATATTTTTATTGCAGTAAAAAGACGTAAATAAAACTATTGTGAGCAAAACTTGAAGTAATCGTGTTTGTCACCGGATATTAGCCCCAGTAACTCGGTATCATGAATTTAAACTAGCTTAAATATAACACCGGAAATAAGGCAAAGTTAAACTACCTAGTAAGATAGTTTAAGTTGTCCTACCAAATAAATGAACCAATCACAGTGTTATTTCTTAAAGGTGTGGTCGGATTAAAACGCCTCCAGGAATTTTAGGCAAGTTAACATTTCTAGTGAAAAAACAGCGCTTCTTGCTATACTGCCTCTTCGAATGCTGACACACTATTAGTGCTAAGATATGGAGATCAATGAACCCACGAACCAGTTAAAACCGCGTAAAGAACGATTCAGAAGACATACAAAAGAAAGAGAAAGAAGAAAAGCAAAGACATAGGCTGAAGAAACGAATGGAGAAGAAAAGGAGAACAGAACAAGAACATGAAGCCATAAAGGTAATTGTACAGGCTGGGAAGTATACGAGAGGCGCAATGTTTGTAGATCTAGCCAAGCGACAAAGTATTAAAGAAAAATGCCACTAAAGAAGAACGAAGAAACTGCACCGCCTAAAACATCGAAGAAGGAAGGTGTACTGAACAGCGGGACGAGAAATCAACAGCGTGACGAGTCAACAACAAAGAACGAACCAAGCAAGAACAAACCAACATATCATGAAAAGAAACCAAAGAAGGCAGCGACTTTCGTGAAAAAATCCCCAATAGTTCCCCGTATAAGACGAGAGGACCTAGATGATTGGCCCCAAAATGAGGATGGCAAGGATACCGATGCGAATGCTGGACACGTGGGGAGCGGAAGCTATGGGCATTGCTCAAAGATGCTCTATAGAGGCAATATTCCAGTAGTGGTAAAAAATTTAAAAGTCACGTCAAGAGTGGGGAAGTTCTTACAGAGGCCGAGGCTATGCTAGACTTACAGAAGTCAGAACACCACCCTGGTCTGCCTTTACTTCTTGGCATAAATATTGCCATCAAGCCATATCTTCTAGCATCGCAATTTTGTGGTCATGGTGGAAGAAGCTACACCCTATCCAGTGCCATTAGAGATAAACTCTTAACTACGCTACACGAATGGATCATTGGATTCGAAAGTTTGTCAAGGACGCTTTCATTCGTTCACAGCAAGAAATGGTTGCATAACGATGTTAAGCAAAACACTATCCTCTGTCACCATTCAAAGGAGAAATGGCAACTTGTTTTGATCGACTTTGGCAAAAGTACGTCAATCAACTCTGCAGAAGTCATACACAGTCGCCGAGACCCAGAAAAGTTCCCGTGGCTCGCCCCAGAGGTAGCGCTTGCAAAGAGCAGTCCGAGCACGGCAAGTGATGTGTATTCCTTGGGTTACACGATGAAATATGTGTTCAAGCAACTATCGCGAGAAAAGTCCGGATACCCACTGACAGCTGTGCCATGGACTTCAAAAAGCTCACTGTTGACTGCATGAAGCAATTGCCAAACGAAAGACCGACCACACAGTCTGTGACGAACACGCTGGGACAAATTGCAAAGAGGATTTCTCAACAAAGACAAAAGAAATTGAAGAAATAGAAACTAATTTCATATGAGATAACATAAGTAAACTGACACCTTAAAGTGCCTATCACCTTTCTGACAATATTCTCAGTATTGATTCTACATGGGGTAAGATGTGGAATAACCCAAAAATATGTATAGTTTGAGTGCGGGCTTCTTGAAGTTATAAAGGTTTCCATGCTATATGCTATACGTGAGTAGAAGCGCCTTTTGGTTATTTGTTGTTCTCGTCTTCGCCACCGGTTCTATGTGAACTCCTTGCCAATTTTTCTATAAGGCACGGGCAACCCCCCTGACGATCTACATTTTTTTCGGTGTCGTTGTTTGTCTATTTTACCCTGCTCTCTATGCTTTG